>PVKP010000703.1:0-120985 GCA_004027715.1 Plecturocebus donacophilus
TCACTCCTCAGCAATTGCATAGCATCTCACAGGTTTAAATAAAATATTGGTTGGCTGCTTATTTGTTATTTTCATCCCCTATTCCTTCCTGTCTCCATTGTTAAGCACAATTATTGGCATAAAAGAGGTTTTTAATACCCATTTTTAGACTGTATTCTAGCCTGGGCAATAAAACAAGAATCCCATTCTCTCTCCCTCTCTCTCTTCCTCTTTCTTTCTCTCTTCCATTCTTTTTTTTTCTTTCTTTTGCTGTTTCTCTCTCTCCTTTTCTCTCTTTTTCTAAAATCTCTTCCTCTTTCTTTCTCTTTTTCATTCTTTTTTTTCTTTCTTTTGCTGTTTCTTTCTTTCTCCTTTTCTCTCTTTTTCTAAAATCTCTTCCTCTTTCTTTCTCTCTTTCATTCTTTTAAAAAAAAAAAAGTACCAAAGAACTGAAACTCATGAGATTACCACATCCAGACAATGATGCACCAGGCCCCTCATTCATCATGAATTGCTTTCTTACCTCTTTCCAGTTCCTGTTTTCCCTACTATATAAGCCCCTAGTTTTAGCAGGTCAGGGAGATGGATTTGATACTGATCTCCCATATCCTCAGTGGTAGCACTCGATTAGAGCCTTCTTTCTTGGCATTACTCATCATCTCAGTCATTGACTTTCTGTGCAGTGAGCAGCAGGACCTAGACCAAACCTCTGGTGTATCAGTAACATATTCACCATGCTGTCTAATATATTTCAAAGAAAAAAATATTTATTTCTTCTGTATAATTGAGGATTTGTACCCTTTGACCATTATCTCCTCATTTCCTCCAACTCCCAGCCTGTAGTCACCACCTGCAATGGTTTCAATGTCCTCTCCAAAACTCATGTTGAAACTTAATCCCCAACATGGTCATATTGAGAGGTAGATCCTTAAAGAGGTGATTGGAGCATGAAGGCTCTGCCCCCATTAATGGTTAATCCTTTCAAGGATTAATGAGTTAACGGATAAATGAGTTATCATGGGGAGGCAGGAAACTGGTGGTTTTATAAGAAGAGAAAGACAGACCTGAGTTACATATTAGCACACTCAGCCCCCTCACCCTGTGATTCCCTGCATGCCTTAGTACTTTTCGGAGAGTCCACACCAACAGAAAGTCTCTCACTAGAGATAGCCCCTCAACCTAGGACTTTTCAACCTCCAGAACTATAAGAAATACATTTTGTTTCTTATAAATTACCCAATTTTAGGCATTCTCTTATAAGCAACAGAAAATGGACTAACACATTACTATTGTACTCTGTTTTTTTGAGTTCATTTGTTCTAGATTCCACATATAAGTAAGAACATGCAGTATCTGCCTTTCTGTCTGGTTTATTTCATTTAGCATAAAGTTTTCTAATTTTATCCATGTTGTCACAAATGACAAAACCTTTTTTAAGGCTTAATGTAATCATTGTGTGTGTGAGGGCATGTTGTGTGTGTGAATTTTATGCATATATATATATGTATGTATATGTACACACACACACACACACACACACACACACACATACCACATTTTCTTTGTTCATTTATCTCTTGAAGGGCACTTAGATTGATCTATAACTTGGCTATTGTGAATAGTACTGCAATGAACATAGGAGTGCAGACATCTCTGACATACTAAATTTCAATTTTTTTGAGTAAATACCCAGATTGCTGGATTATATGTTAATTCTATTTTATGTTTTTTGAGGAACAACCATACAAATTTTCATAATTATATGCTAATTTACATTCCCAACAACAGTGTACAAGTGTTCCTAGCCATTATGACAGATGTGGGATAATATCTTATTGTGGTTTTAATTTGCATTTTCCTAATAATTAGTTATATGGAGCATTTTTTCAAATATCTGTTGACCATTTGTATGTCTTATTTTGAGAAATACCTGTTCAAGTCCCTTGCATATTTTTCCCTTTATATATGCCAAGCCACATTGCCCATTTTTTAATCACATTGTTTTCTTTCTATAGAATTGAGTTGCTTATGCATTTGGAAATTAATGCCTTATCAGATGTATGGTTCACAAATATTTTCTCCATTCAGTATGTTGTCTCTTCACTGTGTTGACTGTTTCCTTTGCCATACAGAAGCTTTGTAATTTGTTGCAGTCCTATTGCTTATGGTTGCTTTTGTTGCTAGTGCTTTTAAGGTTATATCCAAAAAATCATTGCCCAGCCCAATGTCATGAAGCTTTTTCCTTGTTAATATCTATTCTGTAATGTTACAGTTTTAGGTCTTACATTTAAGTTTTTTTATTTGAGTTGATTTTTATATATGAAGTGAGAGAAGGGTCTAATTTCATTCCTCTGCATATGGATATACAGGTTTTTTCAAAACCGTTTATTGAAGAGTTCTTTTCCCAATATGTATATTTGGCACCCTTGTCAAAAATCAATTGACTGTACATGCATGAGTTCATTTCTGGGCTCACTATTTTGTTCTATTAGTCAATTAGTCTATTTTTATGTCAGCATCATTCTTTTTTAATTACTATTGTTTTGTAATGTAGCTTGAAATCAAGTAATGTGATGCCTCTAGCTTTGTTCTTTGTGCTCATGATTGCTTTGGCTATTGAACTGTTTTGGGATTCAATATAAATTTTAGAATTTTTTAATTTAATTTTCAATAAATGAAAATTTACATTGGAATTTGGATAGGAATGGCATTAAATCTGTAGATTGCTTTGGGTAGTATGGACGATTTAACAATATTCTTTACATTTATGAACACAGGATATCTTTCCATTTATTTGTGTCTTCTCCAGTTTCTTTCATTAATGTTTTAAAGTCTTTTGGTATACAGATCTTTTGCCTCCCTGGTTTAATTTATTCCTTCTTGGTTAATTTTATTATTTTATTATAGCTGCCTTAAATGCAATTGTTCTCTTTCTTTTTTGAAATGTTTGTTGTTAATGTATAGAAACACTACTGATTTTTGTGTATTGATTTTGTATCCTACAACTTTACTGTTTTCATTTATTAGTTCTAACAGTTTTTGATGAAAGAATTAGTATTTTCCATATATAATATCATATCATCAGCAAATAGCAACAACCTAACTTCTTTCTTTCCTATTTGGATGCCATTTATTTCTTTCTCTTGCCTAATTGCTCTGGCAAAAACTTTCAGTACCATGTTGAATATAGGCAGTAAGAGTGAGCGTATTTAGAGGAAAGGGTTTCAATTTTTCACCATGTGTAATGTTAACTGTGGGCTTATCATATATGGCTTTTACTAAGTTGAGGTACATTTCTTCTATACCTAACTTGTTGAGTGTTTTCATTATGAATGGATGTTTTATTTTGTGAAGTGATTTCTGCATCTAATGAGATAATGATATGAGATGATCAAATGGTTTTTGTCCTTCATTCATGCTAATGTGATATATAACATTTATTTATATGCATATGTTGAACCATCTTTACCTCCAAGGAGAAATTCCACTGATTACGGTGAATGATTCTTTCAATGTGTTCTTGAATTTTGCTTGCTAGGATTTTATTGAGGATTTCTGCATCTATGTTCATCAAGGATATTGGCCTGGGTAAGGTCTGAGACTAGTCCTAGAGACTGGCTATCTAGGAATTCAAGCCAGATAAAACATCTCTCTGGTTTTGGTAGTGACCAACATGGCTTTGTGGGTGGGCTATACTGTTAGCTAGTACCTCTGGTTCAATGCCCCCACTGACAGGTACATAGAGCTATCACCAAGATTCATGTGCTCACTGCTGTCGGCTCTGTCTCCTTGTTTTGTTTCTACCTAAGCCCTGGTGGCCTAGCTGTGCTGTACTATTTTCCACTGTGTTGTCTTTGAGGTGAGATGGGAGTGGGCTTCCTGGGAAGCATCTCAGAATGTTACGAGAGCTGAATGTTCACCTCCAGTTCTCTTTTCTTCTGTAGAAACTGGTCCCTGGAGATTTCTCCCTATATGGCACTGTGCCAACTTGGGTAGGGTGAGGACAACAACCTACCCTTTCTCTTACCCTTTCCATGCAGCTTTATTTCATTCCATGGACCACATAGGTGACTTGGGCCCTGTATCTATTTGAAAGGTGTTCACCAAGGTGTTCTTATCTGTGGATAGCTGCTAGTTTAACTCTCTGTGGGAAATAGTGAAGCCTGGGACCTCTTATTCTATCATCTTGTTGCCATCACCAAGCAAATTATTATTGTCTTTATTTTAACACAGATATAAGTTTATAAAGGATTCCCTTTTGTGAAAATTAAAGTATTAGTCCATGGAAAAGACAGATTTGTTTTTGTTGGATTTTTTTGAAGGAAGACAAAATTTCTAAAATCATTCCATATAGGCAGTCCTTTGGACTTAAAGCTTTACAAATATTTGAAAGAAAAAGTAAAGGAAAATCATATTCATTACAGTATCTACAGTTCTTTGAAACATAATGTGCAGGGTTTTTTTTTCAGCTTTTAAAAGAGCTTAAAAGTTGTCATTCATCTTTTCAGTAAGAAAAACTTGAATAAACTGAAAATCAATGACTTTTCTAGGCTCTTTCAAAGGACTAAGGTTATAGGGAAACCTATCATTCCAAAACCCAAAGAAACAGGTACATGCAGAGAGTCACATCTGAAGCACAAGGCACTGGAGTGATACAATGGTGGGAACATTTAAATGGTAATTTCAGTAAATTTCTAGAGACTGTGTTTGAACTAGCATAAAGTTAAAAAAATCTCCTTAGGGGTTCCCAAACCTCTGTGTGCTTTAGAAGATCCCTTCATTGCTTTGACATGGGTAAGGGAAGAGTAGCAATTGTGAATACACCCAGATCCTTCTTGATAACAATAAACTGCTTTCCAGGAGAAAAGCCTATCCCTTTCTTAGCTGGGGAAAGGGATCCCTCCCACCTTAGACCCCTCTAGCCTTCCTGCCTCACCTTCCTGTCGCTGGGGAGAGAAGAGAGGAAAGAAAGCCAATAGGGATAAGAAGCTTGGGGAATTGATTGGAAACACTGTGGCCAGGGAAAGGAGGAGGGAAATAAAAAGCAGTTGTATTAGGAAAAAACAAAGTCATGAAAGTCACACATGAGAAACATATTCCCACTGAGACTGAGAATTAATCTTCAGATTAAAGAACATGCATCCTTCCTACTTTACTGCTGTACCAACAGGATTCCTCTATAATAACAGTGGATTATGGCTGAAAGAGACGCATGGGATACACTCTCTCCAAAGAGGAGTACTTAGCTTAACTCCTCACTCTTTAGTGTGGGCTGCACTTATATTTTCTTTAAAAAGAGTACAGCATGGAAAGGGGGAACAAAGAGTAATTTCACAGTAGGTCAACCTGAAGACCATTACTTTATAAAAATTAACATCAACAATGATAAGTCCTGTTTGTAGTATGTATGCTTGATATGATGTGAAGAAAATGGCATTTCATCTCTATGGTCTTCCTCCCAAAAATCCATAGCCTGGCCTAATCACAAGGAAAACAACAGACAATTTCCAATTAAGGAATATCATACAAAATTTGTAATCAATACCAAGGTTTTTAAGGTCATCAATGTCAAGGAGAATCAGAAACTGTCCACCAAACAAAGCCTAAGAAGATATGGCATCTAAATGTAATGTGGTATGCTAGAACAAAAGAAGAACATTAAAGGATATCTGAATAAGTATGGCTTTTAGTTAATAATGCAGGCATACTTCTTTTTATTGCACTTTGCTTTATTGCAATTTGCAGACATTACAGTCTTTATGAAATGAAGGTCTGTGGCAACCCTACATCAAGCAAATTTATTAGTACAGTTTTTCCAACAGTATATGCTCACTTCATACCTCTGTGTCAGCATTTTATAGTAATGAAGTATTTTTTAACCAAGCTATGTACATTTTTTAAGACATAATGCTATTTCACACTTAATAGACTATAGTACAGTGAAAACATAACTTACATATTCACTGGAAACCAAAAAAATATGTAACTCACTTTATTGTGATAATCACTTTATTGTAGCAGTCTGAAACCAAACTTTCAATATCTCTGTGGGATGCCTATAATATGTTAATGTTGGCTCATTAATTATAACAGACATACTATACTAATGTAAGATTTTTAAAAGGAGAGAAACTGGATGTGGGGTGTGAGAAACATATTTAAGCATCCAAACCCGAAGAGTGGACTCAGAGACATGAAGAACAGTGGAAGCAAGACTTTTAATGGAGGCCTTGCAAGATCAGGTGTCTGGTAGGCAGGGACACCTGAGGCAGTTACAGCAAGTAATTTATCCCCTAGCAGGCAAGTCCCTTGCCCAGTTCCTCACTGGCTGAGCACTAAGGGATTACAATCTTCCTGGATGCTGCCTAAGTTTCATTATCCCCCTTATAAGATTATAAGTACCCTTCCCCACTTAAGTTTTCATTATATGTAGAACATACAATTTCACAATTTGTCTACAAATCTAAAGCTATTCTAAAATTTTAAAGTTTATTAAATGCAATATCCAGCATACCATAAAAATGTATGAGATGTGAAAGAGTAACATATGACTGATAGTCAGAAAGTTAAAAAACAATAAATGAAGGGAGACCACCAGATTAAAAAGTCACAGAATTAGAAGAAAATGACTTGAGGTTGGATCCAAGATAGCCAAATAGGAAGAGCTCTGGAGTGCAGTTCCTAATGAGAATGCAGAAGTTGAGTGATCACCACATCTCCAAACAAATTTTTACTGCCCACACCAGGAGATTCCCAGATGGAAAAGCACCACGAGTTTCCAGCACAGCTGTTTCAGCCAATGCAGTGGGTCTCCCAACAAAAACTCACACAAATCTGGGCAGGCGTTTCAACTGGCACCTGGAAAGCCTGGGAGACAGAGTCGCACATTCAACTGAAAAAAAGGGTACTGAAATAGGGAGCCAGGTGATCTGGCATGGCAGGTCCCACCCCCACAAAGACAAGGAATCTGAAATGGCCTGGATTGAGAGATTCACAGCAAGCACAGCTAAACCTGGGAAAGTCCAGCTCTGTGGGGGGAAGGGCATCCGCCATTACCGAGGCAGTGCACCACTACCGAGGCAGTCCACTATTACCAAGGCAGCCCCCATTACAGAGACAGTCTGCCAATACTGAGGCAGACTGCCATTATCGAGGCAGTTCTAAGTATAACTTTATAAACAAAACTGCAAGGAAGTTCACACAGCAGCTGGGCAGAGCCCACAGCAGCTCAGCAACAACTTTGCTGGTATACTATGACTAGCCTACCTCCTCTCTGGGCAGGGCATCTCTGAAAAAAGGCAGCAGCATGTCAGGAACTTATACATAAAGCCCCACCTTCCCAGGACAGAGCACCTGGGAAAAAAAGGCAGTTATGAGTTCAGCTGCAGCAGACTTTAACATACCTGCCCAGCAGCTCTGAATGGAACAACAGAGCTCACAGCTCAGCACTTGAGCTCCTATAAGGGACAGACTGTCTCCTCAAGCAGCTCCCCAACCCACTTATACCCAAAGAGACATCTCATAAAGGAGAGCTCAGCCTGACATCTGGCGGGTATCCTTCTGGGACAAAGATAACAGAAGAAGAAACTGGAAGAAACCCTTACTATTCTTCAGTCACTGCAGATGATCCCCAAGCAAACAGGGTCTGGAGTGGACCTCCAGCAGTCCTACAGGGGAGGGACCTGATTGCTAGAAGGAAAACTAAAAAACAGAAAGAAATAACTTCATCATCAACAAAAAGGACGTCCTCTCAGAGATCCCATCCGAAAGTCACCAACTACAAAGACAACAGGTAGATAAATTCACAAAGATGGGAAGAAACCAGTGCAAAAAGGCTGAAAACACCCAAAACCAGAATACCTCTCCTACACCAAGGGATCACAACTCCTCACCAGCAAGGGAACAAGGCTGCATGGAGAATGAGTCTGATGAACTGACAGAAACAGGCTTCAGAAACTGGTTAATAACAAACTTCTCTGAGCTAAAAGAACATGTTCTAACCTATGCAAGGAAACTAAGAACCTTGAAAAAAGGTTTGATGAAATGCTAAAGGGAATAAACAGCTTAGAGAAGAATATAAATGAATCAATAGAGCTGAAAAACACAACAAGAGAACTTCACGACGCATACACAAGTTTCAACAGCCAAATCGACCAAGCAGAAGAAAGGATATCAGAGATTGAAGATCAACTCAATGAAATAAAACAAGAAGGCAAGATTAGAGGGAAAAAATTGAAAAGAAATGAACAAGGCCTCCAAGAAATATGGGATTATGTGAAAAAATCTAATCTAAGTTTGATAGGTGTAACTGAATGTGACGGAGAGAATGAATCCCAGCTGGAAAACACTCTTCAGGATATTAACCAGGAGAACTTCCCCAACCTAGCAAGGCAAGCCAACATTCAAGTCCAGGAAATACAGAGAACACCACAAAGATATTCCTCAAGAAGAGCAACCCCAAGGCACATAATTGTTAGATTCAACAGGGTTGAAATGAAGGAAAAAATGCTAAGGGCAGCCAGAAAGAAAGGTCAGGTTACACACAAAGGGAAGCCCATCAGACTCACAGCAGATCTCTCTTGGCAGGAACCCTGCAAGCCAGAAGAGAGGGGGGCTAATATTCAACATCCTTAAAGAAAAGAACTTTCAATCTAGAATTCCACATCTAGCCAAACTAAGCTTCATAAGCAAAAGAGAAATAAAATCTTTTACAAACAAGCAATTACTCAGAGATTTCCTCATCACCATGCCTGCCTTACAAGAGCTCCTGAAAGAAGCACTAAACATAGAAAGGAAAAACCAATACCAACCACTCCAAAAATGTACCAAATGGTAAAGAGTATCACCACAGTGAAGAAACTGTGTCAACTAATGGGCAAAACAACCAGCGAGCATCAAAATGGCAGGATCAAATTCACACATAACCATAATAACCTTAAATGTAAATGGGCTAAATGCCCCAATCAAAAGACACAGACTGGCAAATTGGATAAAACGTCAAAACCCACTGGTGTGCTGTATCCAGGAAACTCATCTCATATGCAAGGATACACATAAGCTCAAAATAAAGGGATGGAGGAAGAATTACCAAGCAAATGGAGAGCAAAAAAAAGCAGGAGTTACAATCCTAGTCTCTGACAAAATAGACTTTAAACCAACAAAGATCAAAAGAGACAAAGAAGGGCATTACATAATGATAAAAGGATCAATGCAACAAGAAGAGATAAAGATCCTAAATATATACGCACCCAGTACAGGAGCACCCAGATACATAAAGCAAGATCTTAACAACTTACAAAGAGACTTAGATCCCCAAACAATAATAGTGGGAGACTTTAACACTCCACTGTCAATATTAGACAGATCAATGAGACAAAAAATTAACAATGATATCTAGGACTTGAACTCAGTTCTGGACCAAGCAAACCTAACATTACAGAACTCTCCACCCCAAATCCACAGAATATACATTCTTCTCCGCACCACATCACACCTACTTTTAAATTTACCAAATAATTGGAAGTAAATCACTCCTCAGCAAATGCAAAAAACGGAAATCATAACAAACAGTCTCTCAGACCACATTGCAATTAAATTAGAACTCAGGATTAAGAAACTAACTCAGAACAACACAACTTCATGGAAACTGAGCAACTGGCTCTTGAATGTTGACTGGATAAACAAAGAAATGAAGGCAGACATAAAGATGTTCTTCAAAACCAATGAGAACGAAGACAACGTACCAGAATCTCTGGAACACATTTAAAGCAGTGTCTAGAGGAAAATTTATGGCAATAAATGCCCACTTGAGAAGCAAGAAAAGTTCTAAAATCAACACCCTATCATTAAAATTGAAAGAGCTAGAGAAGTAAGATCAAAAAAACTCAAAAGCTAGCAGAAGTCAAGAAATAACTAAGATCAGAGCAGAACTGAAGGAGATAGAGACACAAAAAACTCTTCAAAAAATTAATAAATCCAGGAGCTGGATTTTTTAAAAGATCAACAAAATAGACAAACCACTAGCCAGATTAATAGAAAAGAAAAGAGACAAGAATCAAATAGATGCAATAAAAAATGATAAAGGGGATATCATCACCTATTTCACAGAAATACAAACTACCATCAGAGATTACTATGAACAACTCTATGCACATAAACCAGTAAACCTGGAAGAAATGGATAAATTCCTGGACACTTGCACCCTCTCAAGCCTAAACCAGGAAGAAGCCAAAATCCAGAATAGACCAATAACAGGGCTGAACTTGAGGCAGCAATTAATAGGCTACCAACCAAAAAAAGCCCAGGTCCAGATGGTTCACAGCCAAATTCAACCAGACATACAAAGAGGAGCTGGTACCACTCCTTCTGAAATTATTCCAAACAATCCAAAAACAGGAAATCCTACCCAAATCATTTTATGAGACCAACATCATCCTGATACCAAAACCTGGCAGACACTCAACAAGAAAAGAAAACTTCAGGCCAATATCCATGATGAACATAGATGGAAAAATCTTCAATAAAATACTGGCAAACTGATTGCAACAGCACATCAAAAAGCTTATCCATCACGATCAAGTAGGCTTCATCCCAGGAATGCAAGGCTGGTTCAACATACACAAGTCTGTAAATTTAATTCACCACATAAACAGAACCAAAGACAAAAACCACATGATTATCTCAATAGATGCAGAGAAGGCCTTTGACAAAATTCAACAGCCCTTTATGCTAAAAACTCTTAATAAACTGGGTATCAACAGAACATATCTCAAAATAATAAAAGCTATTTATGACAAACCCATCATCAATATCATATTGAATGGGCAAAAACTGGAAGCATTCCCTTTGAAATCTGGCACTAGACAAGGATGCTCTCTCTCACCACTCCTATTCAATACAGTATTGGAAGTTCTAGCCAGAGCAATCAGGCAAGAAAAAGAAATAAAGGTATTCAATTAGGAAAGGAGGAAGTCAAATTGTCTCTATTTGCAGACAACATGATTGTGTATATTTAGGAGGCCCCATCATCTCAGCCCAAAATCTCCTGAACCTGATAGGCGACTTCAGCAAAGTCTCAGGATACAAAATCAATGTGCAGAAATCACAAGCATTCCTATACACCAATAATGGACTTAAAAAGAGCCAAATAAAGAACAAACTGCGATTCACAATTGCTACAAAGAGAAGAAAATACCTAGGAATACAACTAACAAAGGATGTAAAGACCTCTTCAAGGAGAACTACAAACCACTGCTCAATGAAATAAGAGAGGACATAAACAGATGGAAAAACATTCCATGCTCATGGTTAGAGAGAATCAATATTGTGAAAATGGCCATACTGCCCAAAATAATTTATAGATTCAATGCTATCCCCATCAAGCTACCTATGACCCTCTTCACAGAACTGGAAAAAAACCATCTTTAACTTCATATGGAACCAAATGAGAGCCTGCACAGCCAAGTCCATTCTAAGCAAAAAGAACATAGCTGGAGGCATCACACTACCTGACTTCAAACTATACTACAAGGCTACAGTAATGAAAACAGTTTGGTACTGGTACCAAAACAGAGATATAGACCAATGGAACAGAACAGAGGCCTCAGAGGCAACACCATATGTCTACAACCATCTGATCTTTGACAAACCTGACAAAAACAAGCAATGGGGAAAGGATTTCCTGTTTAATAAATGATGTTTGGAAAACTGGCTAGCAGTGTGCAGAAAGCAGAAATTGGACCCCTTTCTGACAACTTACACTAAAATTAACTACAGATGGATTACAGATCTAAACATAAGACCTAACATCATAAAAATGCTGAAAGAAAACCTAGGCAAAACCTTTCAGGACATAGATATAGGCAAGGACTTCATGACTAAAACACCAAAAGCATTGACAACAAAAGCCAAAATAGACAAATGGGATCTAACTAAACTTCAGAGCTTCTGTACAGCAAAAGAAACAATCGTTAAAGCGAACTGGCAACCAACAAAATGGAAAAAAATTTTTGCAATCTACCCATCTGATAAAGGGCTAATATCCAGAATCTACAAAGAACTAAAACAGATTTACAAGAAAAAAACAAACCCATCCAAAAGTGGGCAAAGGATATAAACAGACACTTTTCAAAAGAAGACATGTATGAGGCCAACAAACATGAAAAAACGCTCATCATCACTGGTCATCAGAGACATGCAAATCAAAACCACATTGATATATCATCTCACACCTGTTAGAGTGGCAATCATTAAAAAATCTGGAGACAACAGATGCTGGACAGGATATGGAGAAATAGGAACACTTTTACACTATTGGTGGGAGTGTAAATTAGTTCCACCATTGTGGAAGACAGTGTGGTGATTCTTCAAGGACCTAGAAATAGAAATTCCATTTGACCCAGCAATCCCATTACTGGGTATATATCCAAAGGATTATAAATTGTTTTACTATAAGGACACATGCACACGAATGTTCATTGCAGCACAGTTTACAATAGCAAAGACCTGGAACCAACCCAAATGCCCATCGATGATAGACTGGACAGGGAAAATGTGGCGCATATACACCATGGAATATTATGCAGCCATAAAAAATGATGAGTTTGTGCCCTTTGTAGGGACGTGGATAACCTGGAAACCATCATTCTCAGCAAACTGACACAAGAACAGAAAATCGAACACCATATGTTCTCACTCATAGGCAGGTGTTGAACAATAAGAACACATGGACACAGGGAGGGGAGCATCACACACTAAGGTTTGTTGGAGGGGAGACTAGAGGAGGGACTGTGGGGGGTAGGGAGTTGGGGAGGGATAAAATGGGGAGCAATGCCAGATACAGGTGATGGGGATATAGGCAGCAAATCACATTGCCATGTATGTACCTATGCAACAATCTTGCATGTTCTTCACATGTACCCCAGAACCTAAAGTGCAACAAAATATATTAAATAAATAAATAAGAAAATGACTTTAAATTGACTATTATAAATTAACCTATAAGTAGATTAAATAAATGGGAGCAAAAGATGAACAAAATGAACATAGATATGCAGAACATCAAAAGAGAAGTAAAATCCCTAAAAACTAATGCATATATAACCTAAGATTGGAAAACAGAGTATCTGGAATTAAGAATAAATTGGAAAAGCTTAACAGCAGATTGAACATCAGAAGAAATGATGCATGAATTTGAATACTGTCAATTAAATTATTCATACTGGAGATCAGAGAGAGAAGGATGTGGTGGGGGTGGAAGCACAATGTAAGAGGCATGTGGGATAATACCAAGCTTTCTAACATACATATAATTGGAGTAGCATACAGAAATGAGCAAGAGAACAAAACAGAATAAATATTTCTAGACAAATCCAAAACTAATTTAAAAAAAACAAAACAGAGAATGGAGCAAGTAGAGAAATAAAAGTCTACACCATTTATCTCCTCACTGCTGGAACACCAAATTTTACCAACTATCTGCACAGGAAAGCACCATCGCAAGAACCAAAAATCAAGTGAGTAATCACAGTACCTGGATTTAACTTCAAATTTTTTTGACTTTGTTTTTTGTTTTGTTTTGGTAGCAGTTGTTAGCACTTAAAAAACCTCCCTCTATGTGGTTTCATACCACCAGAACTCAAGCCACATTTTAATCCTCTCCTCAGCTCTTCTGCTGAAGAATTTGGCCTTATGGTGTTAGGCTGCTTTGGGTGTTTTCTCTTTCTGAGACCTTTTAGTAGCCCGATCACACCACATCAATGGTGGAAGCAGCTCTAGTTTTCTCTTTAGCAGCATTCACCTGTGTCTGTTCACAGTCCAAAGTCCACAATTTATCAGCGTTGGCATTTGAGCAGGAGCTATGGTTTCTCTTTAAGTAGCAAGCCTTATACCAACTTTCCCCAAGTAGCCTGGCTGAAGTTTGTCAAAGTTGATCCTGTGGGGATGCTTGCCACCAGCATTACTCCTGCCTCCCGAGAGCTTTTGGTGCTTGCTGATGAGGCTGCAGCTATGGCTCACATCGCCCGGAAGTTTCTGGGTCTTCCTCAGCCTGACTGGCATGTCAGAAACTCTTGGTTTATAGCCTAGGATCTTGATTTTTTCCAACAAACAGCATAGCCTGGAGCACACTGGGCTGTCATGTTGGGTTGTCATGGATAGCACCTTATATTGTAGTTGGGGGAATGCTGCAATGTGAAAGAGTTTCATGGTCTTACTCTTTCTCACTATTCTGATGTTTTGTCACTGCTCACACACATTCATTTCTGAAGAATTCTTGGTTTTCATAGAACTCTGTCGCATTACATCTTCACATTGATCTAAAAATAAATCAAGGACAAATATAGTCTTATATGACATTAAGTCATAGTTCTTAATTGTGGATGTGTGTTCATCAGACTTAGCAGAAGGGTTTTAAATATGCATAACCAGACTTGAAATAAAATTCTCAGTGGGGCCAAGGCACATGCATTTTAAACAAGCTCCATAAATGATTCTTTTCCCTTCAAGTTTTGGGGTACATGTGCAGAGTGTGCAGTTTTTTACATAGGTAAAGCTGTATCATGGTGTTGCTGCACAGATCAACCCACTACCTAGGTAATAAGCCCAGCATTCCTTAGCTATTCTTCCTGATGCTCTCATTTCCCCACCCCCACCAGGCCCCAGTGTGTACTGTTCCCCATCATGTGTCCATGTGTTCTCATCCTTCAGTTCCCACTTATAAGTGAGAACATGCAGTGTTTGATTTTCTGTTTGTGTGTTTGCTAAGGATGACAGCTTCCAGATCCATCCATCTCCCTGCAAAGAACATGATCTCATTCCTCTTTGTGGCTGTATAGTATTTCATGGTGTATATGTATTCCATTTTCTTTATCCATTCTATCATTGATGGGCATTTGGGTTGATTCCATGTCTTTGCCATTGTAAATAGTGCTGCAGTGAGCATACGTATGCATGTATCATTATAATAGAATGATTTCTATTCCTTTGGGTATATACCCAGTAATGGGATTGCTGGGACAAATGGTATTTCTGCCTCTAGATCTTCGAGGAATTGCCACACTGTCTTCCACAACGGTTGAACTCATTTATATTCCCATCAACAGTATAAAATCATTCCTTTTTCTCTGCAACCTCACCAGCATCTGTTGTTTCTGGACTTTTTAATAATCATCATTCTGACAGGCAAGAGATGGTATTTCATGCCGGTCAGAATGGTGATTATTAAAAACATATGAAAAAAAGTATGAAAATAAGCAGATGGTTTTGATTTGTATCTGCTTATTTTCATGTTTTTCAGCTGCATAAATGTCTTCTTTTGAGGTGTCTGTTCATGTCCTTTGCCCAGTTTTTGTTTTTTTTTTTCTTGTAAATGTTTTTAAGTTCCTTGTAGACCCTGGATATTAGACCTTTGTCAGATAAATAGGTCACAAAAATTTTCTCCCATTCTGTAGGTTGTCTGTTCACTCCAACTATAGTTTCTTTTGATGTACAGGATTTCTTTAATTAGATCCCATTTGTCAATTTTTGCTTTTGTTGCAGTTGCTTTTGGTGTTTTTGTCATGAAATATTTACCCATGCCTATATCCTGAATGGTACTGCCTAGACTTTCCTCTGTGAATTTTATAGTTTGGGGTTTACATTTAAATCTTTAATCCTTCTTGAATTAATTTTTATATAAGGTATAAGGAAGGGGTCCAGTTTCAATTTTCTGCATATGGCTAGCCCAGTTCTCCCGGCGTCAAATAGAAAATCCTTTCCCCATTGCTTGTTTTTGTCAGGTTTGTCAAAGATCCGATGATTGTAGGTATGTGGTCTTATTTCTAAGTTCTCTATTCTGTCCCATTGGTCTATGTGTCTGTTTTTGTACCAGTATCATGCTATTTTGGTTACTCTAGCCTTGTAGTATAATTTGATGTTGAGTAGCATGATGCCTCCAGTTTTGTTCCTTTTGCTTAGGATTGTCATGGCTATTTAGGCTCTCTTTTGGTTCCATAGGAATTTTAAAATAGTTTCTTCTAATTCCGTGAAGAGTGGCAATAGTAGTTTAATGGGAATAGCACTGGATCTAGAAATTACTTTGGGCAGTATGGCCATTTTCATGATACTAATTCTTCCTATCAATGATCATGGAATGTTTTTCCATTTCTTCATGTGCTCTCTCATTTCTTTGAGCAGTCGTTTGTAGTTATCCTTGAAGAGGTCCTTCATTTCCCTTGTTAGCTGTATTCCTAGGTATTTTATTCTTTTTGTAGCAATTATGAATGAGAGTTCATTCATGATTTGGCTCTCTGCTTGCCTGTTGTTGGTTTATAAGAATGCTAGCAATTTTGCACATTGATTTTGTATCCTGAGACTTTGCTGAAGTTGCTTATCAGCTTAAGAGGCTTTTTGGCTGAGACAATTGGACTTTCGAGATATAGGATCATGGCATCTGCAAACAAAGATAATTTGACATCCCCTCTCATCCTATTTGAATATCCTTTATTTCTTTCTCTTGCCTGATTGCTTTGGCCAGAACTTCCAATACTATGTTGAATAGGAGTGCTGAATGTTGAATAGGCATCCTTGTCTTGTACTGGTTTTCAAGGGAAATGCTTCCAGTTTCTACCCATTCCATATAATATTGACTGTGGGTTTGTCATATAATGGCTCTCATTATTTTGAGGTATGTTTCTTCAAAGCCAACTTTATTAAGAGGTTTTAAGATGAAGTTGTGTTGAATTTTATCAAAAGGCCTTTTTTACATCTATGGAGATCATCATGTGGTTTTTGTCTTCAGTTGTGTTTATATGATAAATTACATTTATTGGCTTGCATATGTTGAACCAATCTTGCATGCTGTGGATGAATCCAACTTGATCATGGTGGATAAGCTTTTTGATGTGCTGCTTGATTCAGTTTGCCAATATTTTATTGAGGATTTTGATTGATGTTCATCAGGAATATTGGCCTGAAGTTTTCTTTTTTGTTGTTGTATCTCTGCCAGGTTTTGTTAAGGATTATTCTAGCCTCATAAAATGAGTTAGAAAAGAGTCCTTCCTTTCAATTTTTTGTGGTAGTTTCAGTAGAAATGGTACCAGCTCTTCTTTGTACCTCAATAAATCCATCCAGTTCTGGGTTTTTGTTGTTGTTGTTGTTGTTGGTAGGCTATTAATTATTGCCTCAATTTCAGCAAAGTTATTGGTCTATTCATGGGTTTAATTTCTCCCTGGTTCAGTCTTAGGAGGGTGTTTACATCCAGGAATGTATTCATTTCTTCTAGATTTTCTAGTTTATGTGCATAAAGGTGTGTATTGTATTCTCAGATGGTTATTTGTATTTTTGCGGGGTTAGTGGTAATATTCCCCTTATCATTTCCAATTGTTTCTATTTTCTTCTTTATTAGTCTAGCTAGCAGTCTAGCTATTATATTAACTTTTTTCAAAGAAAAAAAAACAGCCCCTGGATTTGATTTTTTGCAGGATTTTTGTCTCTCTCTCCTCTTCAGTTCCACTCTGATCTGATTGGTTATTTCTTGTCTTCTGCTTGCTTTGGAGTTTGTTTCCTCTTGGTTCTCTAGTACTTTTAGTTGCATTGTTAGGTTGTTAATTTGATATCTTTCTAGCTTTTTGATGTGAGCATTTAGTGTTATTAATTTCCCTATTACCACAGCTTTAGCTGCATCCCAGAGATTCTGGTACATTGTCTCTTTGTTCTTGCTCTTTTCAAAGACTTCTTGATTTCTGCCTTAATTTCATTATTTACTTAGGAGTCATTTGGGAGCAGATTGTTCAATTTCCATGTACTTGTGTGGTTATGAGTGAATTTCTTATTCTTGAGTTCTAATTTTATTGTGCAGTGGTCTGAAGGACTGTGTTTTATTATTTCATTTCTTTTCCATTTGCTGAGGAGTGTTTTACTTCTGATTCTGTGACCAATTTTAGAGTAAGTTCCATGTGGCAATGAGAAGAATGTATATTCTGTTGTTTTGGGGTGGAAAGTTCTGTAGATATCTATCAGGTCTGTTTGATCCAGAGCTGAATTCAGATCCTGGATGTCTTTGTTAATTTTCTGTCTCAATGATATGTGTAATAATTTCAGTGGGGTGTTAAAGTCTCCCACTATTATTGTTTGACTCTAAGTCTCTTTGTAGGTCTCTAAGAACTTGCTTTATGAATCTGGGTGCTCCTGTATTGGGTGCATATTATATTTAGAATAGTTTGTTGTTCTCATTGAATTGAACCCTTTATCATTAATGTAATGCCCTTTTTGGTCTTCTTTTATTTTTGTTGGTTTAAAGTCTGTTTTGTCAGAAACTATGATTTCAACACCTGCTTTTTGCTGTTTTCCATTTGCTTGGTAAATTTGCCTCCAATCCTTTAATTTGAACCTATGTGTGTCTTTGCATGGGAGATGGGTCTCTTGATGATAGCATATTGATGGGTCTTGACTCTTTATCCAGCTTGCCATTCTGTGTCTTTTAATTGGAGCATTTAGCCTTTTTACATTTAAGGTTAATATTGTTATGTGTGAATTTCATCCTGTCATCATAATGCTAGCTGGTTATTTTGCAGACTTATGTGGTTGCTTTAGAGTGTCACTGGTCTGTGTATTTCAGTGTGTTTTTGCAGTGGCTGGTAATGGTTTTTCTTTTTTATATTCAGTGCTTTCTTCAGAAGCTCTTTCAAAGCAGGCCTGGTGGTGGTGAATTCCCTCAGCATTTGCTTTTCTGAAAAGGATCTTATTTCTCCTTCACTTATGAAGCTTAGTTTGGCTGGATATGAAATGATTTTATTTAAGAATGTTGAATACTGGCTGCCAATCTCTTCTGGTTTGTAGGGTTGCTGCTGAGAAGTCTTCTGTTAGTCTAATGGGTTTCCTTTTGTAGGTGATCTGTACTCTCTCTGGCTATCTTTAACATTTTTTTCTTTCATTTCAACCTTGGAAAATCTGATATTATATGACCTGCGGTTTAATCTTCTCATGGGGTATCTTACTGGGGTTCTCTGAGTTTCTTAAATTTGAATGTTGGCCTGTCTTGCTAGGTTGGGGAAGTTCTACTGGGTGATATCCTGAAGTGTGTTTTCCAACTTGGTTCCATTCTCCCCAACTCTTTCAGGTACCCCAATCAGTCAGAGGTTCAGTCTTTTTACATAGTTCCATATTTCTCAGAGGTTTTGCTCATTTTTCATTCTTTTTCTCTCTATTCTTATCTGCCTGTTGTATTCCAGAAACATAGTCTTCAAGCTCTGAAATTCTTTCCTCCACTTGGTCTATTCTGCTATTGATACCTGTGATTGCATTGTGAATTTCTCATGTTGTATTTTTCAGCTCCATCAGGTCAGTTATACTTCTCCCTAAACTGGCAATTCTGGTTATCAGCTTCTGTACTGTTCTATCATGAATCTTAGCTTCTTTGCACTGGGTTAAAACATGCTCCTGTAGCTCACTGAAATTCATTTTTAGCCACGCTACAAAGCCTACTTCTGTCAGTTCTGGCATCTCAGGCTCTGCCCAGTTCTGTGCCCTTCCTGGAGAGTTGTTGCAGTCACTTGGAGGAGAAGGGGAACTCTGGCTTTTTGAGTTTTCAGCCTTTTTGCATTGATTCTTTCTCATATTTGTGGACTTAATCTACTTTTGATTTTTGAGGCTACTGACCTTTAAATGGGGTTTTTAGGCTGGGTGTGGTGGCTCACACCTGTAATCCCTGCACTTTGGGAGGCCAAGGTGAGCAGATCACCTAAGGTCTGGAGTTTAAGATCAGCCTGACCAACATGGAGAAACCCCATCTCTATTAAAAATACCAAATTGGCCAGGCACGGTGGTACATGCCTGTGATCCCAGCTACTCCGGAGGTGGAGGCAGGAGAATCACTTGAACCCAGAAGGCAGAGGCTGTGGTAAGCCGAGATCACACCATTGCACTCCAGCCTGGGCAACAAGAGCAAAACTCCATCTCAAAAAAAAAAAAATGGGGTTTTTGTGGGGTCTTTTTTGTTGATGTTGCTGTTGCTTTCCATTTGCTTGTTTTTCTTTTCATAGTCAGGCCACTCTTTCACAGGGCCACTGCAGTTTCCTGGGGGATCACTCCAGACCCTAGTTGCCTTGGTTTTTCCCTTACCTGGAGGTATCACCAGTGAAGACTGTGAAGTAGCAAAGATGGCAGCCTGCTCCTTCCTCTGGCAGTTCCATCTCAGGGGGCTGGTGACCTGTTTTCACTGTGTACACTCCTATAGGAGATGCCTGGAGACCCCTGTTGGGAGGTCTCACCAGTCAGCAGGGACAGGATCAGAAATCTTCTTGAAGAAACAGTCCGGCTGCTCTTGGTACCCTTTCTCATCCAGGCTGTTTGGACTCTGCAGAGCCAGCAGGGTGGAAAGGCTGAGTCAACTGAACAACAGAGATCTCAAGAGATGTCAGCTGCACCTCCCCTAGGGACTCTATCCCAGGGAGAGATCAGAGTTCTGTCCATGTAAACTTGTCTGCAGTTGCTGAAATTCCCAAAGGGAAGCCCTGCCCACTGAGAAGGGATTGATCAAGGTCCCACTTAAAGACATTTTCACTTTGTTGAAACACAGGGGGAAAAAAGTACGCTATAAAGTGTTATGCTTATCAAAATATGAAATAATGATGGCTTATATCTTTTACTCTTTTGCCAGATATTAACTTCTCAAAGGAAGTGACCAAGATCACTTGGAGAATGCTCTGCTAATGACTGAAACCAGGACTGGAAGAGGATGAAAATTCATTCTCTTATATAGCAAGGAATTTCAGAAACTCATCTTAATTACATGAGAGGAAAATCACCATGGAAGACAAGGCTTTTGGGGAAGGTGTTGGGGTTCCTACCCTGTTAAGGTAGAAAGTGTATATAATCCTAGCCTTCAAGAAAGTTAATGCAATGAGACCCTTTGTAGTCCAAGAGATGAAAGGGTAAAAGTTGTCCAATCCCTAATAATATAAATTGGCAAAGAGACATAAGGAATTGTTTTGCAAGGAGCAAACCCCAGTGTCAGTTTGTTAACAGTGCTCATGGGGCTTCTGGTGCCTTGGAAGACGACGTCAGATAGGCCAGAAAGAACTTAGCGTCAAAAGCTGTGTCCTCAAGAACTCAAGAGTGTGATATCCTTGACTAAACATGACAAAGAGACAGTGGGTTATCCAGCACTGAAGACTCTCCTTCAAAGTCTCAGTGGCTTACACAGACCTGAGCCAGGAGCAGGCAGGCAGCATCTGTCAAAATGACTGATTGTTCACAGTGACACCATGTGGCGGCAAGAAGTAATAACAATATCTGACCATCTCCATGTTCCCCTCACCAAACTCAACCCTTACATATGTGTAAGTCCTTAGAGTTCCTAAAATATCAGGAGGCACAACTGTCCTGCAGTACTGTGTGGATAGCAATTCAAACAGGAAGAAAAATACTTGCAACTCGTTTCACAGAAAGAGGAGCCTTTTTAAAGATCCCTGGAATCCTTTTTACAGAGGAAATACATTAGAAACTGTGGAATTAGATACTCCAGAAACTATCAGTCTGAATGTGGGGGTTCTCCAGGCCCCCAACCTCCACAGCTGTGTGGCTGCCTGTGTGTCTGCAGAGGATGATGTGTGATTCAAGAACCCTACAGGTACCAGGTCAACCCAGTTTCTGGATGACGTAAAACTGGGTAAGAATTTAAATCAGAGGATAATCTCACCACATCAACTACATTCTGCAGAGGATATTTTTTAAGGATATGAGGACGACTAGGTAAGAGTGAGAACAAGATGGCAAGACTGTCAGAGTTTCACCAAAGGACAGACAACCTTTTGACAGGTGTAAGGCCACAAATAATGTTAGACATCAATACATACAAAACATGCTGAACTGAATTTATTCATATATATAAAATCTATTCGTAAATTATTATCGAGAACAGGCAAGAAAAACAATCTCATAATACTAATAAGAAATCTCTAACTACCTTGGAAAAATTATCACAATATTCTTAAATTGAACACTTTTCTGTTAAAAAGTTGTTTTATACTAGATTTTTTTTCCCTCAAATCCAGCTTGTAAAAATTATTTTCATCAAAGTGCATTCAAATTCCACTGAAAACTAGGGGATTTAAATGTGTTGTGATGAAATCATGTTTTCAAGCTAATTTTTAGGGAGAATCTAATAAAAGAAATTCTTAACAGAAAAGTACAGAATGCCTGCTGGGATAAAAATGAAATGAAGTTTCAAGCAACTTTTGAGTAAAAATCTGGTAGAAAACACTATTTTTAACAGAAAATGTGAAATTTAACCATGTTGTAATGCATGTCATGTTTTCAAGATAGTTTTGAGAAAATAATATCAGGAAAAAAACATTTGAAATAGAAACATTTGGGCTTTAATCCAGTTGTATTTTCCAAGCTAGTTTTGAAGGACATTTTAGCTTTTGACATTGTTAACAACAACAACAACAACAACGAAAAAACTATTCAGGAATTAAGCAATACAATTGAAACAATTGACACAGACTAACCTTCAGAAGGTCCCTTGAAGTTGATGTGAGATTGTCCTAAATAGATCAGAAGTGGTCAGGCCTTTGTGTCACCTGCTCCTCAGCTTTCCCCAGTGATTGGGTATAGAGTGTAGGCTGTCCCCAGGGCTGAAGCAGTTGCCTTTACCTCAGGGCTATTCCCTTAGAAGTGACTGAAGCTGTGAGCTGTCAGCAGCCCAGAAGGTGAATCCCAGGTGCTCTTTGGGGAATCTGGGTAGTGCTTGGCAACACTGTGGGCAAAGAGCATCTGCAGGACATTCAGGGAATTTAGGAAGAGGTATGAGACGATGCCATAGAGAACTCCAGGTACATCAGAGCTTAACAGTCTCACTAGCTCAAGAACAGATGTCTGAATGAAGATTCAAACTCTCAAACAGGCAGCAAGAAACCTGTTTTAAAATATTTAAACAAGAAAAATGGAGGGAAGCTAAACAAGGTAACTTATTTCTCCATGTGGAAACTGACAAATTCCAAAACCACATGCTGTTGAAATACAAGAGAAAACTTATAATAACAAAAGCAAAGTTCAATCACAACTTTAGAAGAGAAAGTCTGGGACTGCCTTGATGCAGCTGTGTTGTAGTATGTACAAGATGTGGAAGAGAGTTTTTCCTAATTCCCAAGATTTGGAGCCAGCTACTTCAAGCTGAGATCATGAAAACAACACATAATACACAATTAGAGCCAGACACCCACCAGAGAACACCCTCAAAGTTCACTGCCCATCCCTCTCTTAGTCTATAAATACAAGCCTGAGATTCAAAGAAATCACTGGAGGATACAAGTCAACAGAAATGCAGTATTCATAATGGGTTTTTCCCCCTCCCTTCCCTGGAATCTCTATCTCAAGTCAAACAAGGATCTAGCCAAGAGAATGGTTCTACTTGGCCTCTAGAAATATTAGCATTTTATTCTCTCATTAGGCAGTGGCCTTGCTGGTCTCTCTGTGTGTCTATTTGAGAAAAGTGCAAGAGCATGGGGACAGGGTTGCCAGATAAAATATATGATGCGTGAACTTACTTATACTAAACAATATTCATTGTTTATCTGAAATTCAAGTTTGACTAGATATCAATTGCTTCTTGGCTCTTTGCCTAAGATCTAGTGCAAATTCAGCTGGGTGTCCTGTGTTTAACTTGTTCAATCCAGCCATTGGAATTGGGAGGAACAGCAGAGCAGAGACAGCTGGTGGCAGAGGAACAGCAGAAAATGGACACAACTGAAGGGAGCTGGACCTGAGCCTGCTTGCAGGTGACCATGCAAGGTCCTGCTGGCAAGGAGATCCCAACTCTAAGAACTGTAGAGTGGATTATCTGGGATGGAGACTCTGTAGGGGAATCAGAAAAGAGGAGGAAACTGTGAGCAAGCTCCAAAAGGTTCTACGAAGACCCCACGCACACATATGCCCTGAAAGAGGTGAACGCTTGTCCAGTAGATATTTACTCAAAGCCAGAGAAGCAAATTAACAGCAGAAAGATGATGGAGATGCCAGTCAAGTAGGAAACACTGTGTCTTTCCATATCCCTCTATAGCTCCTACCAAGGGAGACAGAAACCCAAAATCACAGGTGGAGTAAGAAATGAAAGGGCAGGCTCTGCAAGTCTCCTGAGCACAACCAGAAAGGGGAAGGGAGGACGATAGAAAATCATCATTAAATTGAATGTCCAGGTGAAATTTTAAGCTGGGTCAGCACATTATTTATTGATATAGGTTAGATGTTTGTCCCTTCCAAATCTCATGTTGAAATGTGATTCCCAATGTTGGAGGTGGGGTCTGGTGGGAGATGACTGAATCATAGTGGTGGGTCTCTCATAAATGATTTTGTGCCATCTTGGGGAGAAGTGAGTTTTCACTGTTAGTTCTAGAAAGACCTGGTTGTTTAAAAGTCTGGGACCTCCCCTAGCTCTCTCTTGCTCCCTCTCTCACTATGTGACATACTGGTTCCCCTTTTCCTTCCACCATAATTAGAGGCTTCCTGAGGTCCTCATCAGGAGCAGATACTGGCACCACACTTCCTGTACAGCCTCCAGAACCATAATCCAAAATAAAATTTTCTTTCTTATAAATTACCCAGCCTCAGCTGGGCATGGTGGCTCACACCTGTAATCCCAGCACTTTGGGAGGCCAAGGAGGGCAGATCAAAAGGTCAGGAGTTCGAGACCAGCCTAGTCAATATGGTGAAACCCCATCTCTACTAAAATACGAAAATTAGCTAGGCATGGTAGCAGGTGCCTGTAGTCCTAGCTACTCAGGAGGCTAAGGCAGGAGAATCGCTTGAACTCGGAGGTGAAGTTTGCAGTGAGCCAAGATTGTGCCACTGCACTCCAGACTGGGTGACAAAGTGAGATTCCAACTCAAAAAAAAGAAAAGAAAATTTAAAAATAAAATAAAAATAAATTACCCAGCCCTCAGGTATTTCTTTGTAGCAATACAAGAATGACCTAACACAGTTTGCTCTCTGTATAACATGTAGTGAATTAAAACAACACACATTTACTCTCAGTTTTCTTGGGTCAGGAATCTGGGTACAAATTAGCCAGGTGTTCTGCTTCAGGCTGCAATCAAGATGCTGGCTGGGGTTACAGTCATCTCAGGGCTCCACTGGGAAGAATCTACTTCCAAGCTCATTCATGTGGTTGTTGGCAGGATTCCATTCCTTGTGAGTTCTTAGACTGAGGACCTCAGTATCTCTCTTCCTGTTGGCCAGAGGTTACCCTGACTTCCTTGCCATATCGGCCTCTCCAACATGAGGGTCATTCCAGAAGCTGCCTTCCACAGAATGCATTCGCTGAATAACTGAAAGTAATCCAAAGGCTATGGTGCTGCCCACAATATCATTTATGGATGCAGAAAGAAGACTGAACAAAGCATAGGTGAAAGAGGCATTGGAGAAAAAAAATCAAACTTTTATGTTTGTATCCATCCGGTTCAAACAGTTCTATAAATTGGATAAAATCATTTACCTTCTTAAAATGGGCATCATTTGAGTAGTAAGGAAGGGAGACAGTGTGGTCATAGAGGGAACTCATTCTTTAGAGACCATCAGAGCCAGATTTGAAGCAAGCGTCACTACTGCTAGTACCCTTAGGTTAATTAACATCTTTGAAATGCAATCTTCTCAGTGATCAGGGTTGGATGAGCATAGTAGATGATGCATATGTTTGTGTGAGGTGTTTAGCTTATACATAGTGACTATTATTATCATTATCCTTATGCAGTCCTCTACAGCAGTGGTCCCCAACCTTTTTGGCACCAGGGACTGGTTTCATGGAAGATAATTTTTCCATGGACTGGGGTGGTCATTGGGTTCTTGGGTTCAGGATGAAACTGTTCCAACTCAGATCATCAGACATTAGATTCACAAATGACCATATATTGTATGAGTCTATTTATATGAAATATCCAGAATAGGCAAGTCTATAGAGACAGAAAGTATGTCAGTGGTTGTCTAGGGCTTAGGGGTAAGGGATGGAAATAAGGAGTGACTGCTAATGAGTACTAGATGATGAAAACGGTCCCAAAATAGACAGTAATGATGGTTGCACAACTGTGAATATACTAAAAACCAGTAAAATGTGCACTTTAAATGCTGAATTGTATGGTACGTGAATTACATCTCACAGATGTGACTAGAGCTCAGTTGAGCTGTTAAAAATTTTTAAATAAAAGATTAGTGTAATGGTATAAGACCAAAAAGCAATATATATTAATATGTATTGTAGTCAGTTTATAAGACACTAAGCACCTGCTGTATGCAAACCACCATCAGTAAAATTATGAAAAAATTCACAGTGCATAATGATAAAAACAATTCATTCCATATTATATGAGTAGTTTGACGCATGCTATAGATGCCTGATAAAGAAAAGGTTAATAACATTTCTCTTCTGCACAGGCATTTCTTCAATTTTTTAAGTGAAGGAGAGCAATCATGTTGCATAAAATTAAAATCCTAATTGCTCATCCCTTGACTGTATTTTGTAAAGAAGGTAAATAAACACAAGACTGTGATCAGAATCTATGGGAATCCTCAGAGAATATCAGAAGCAAATGAGTTGCCAGAAAATGTTTCCATACAGAATTAAACACCACTCTTTTAAGACTAACAATTGAATTATTTGTAATTACAGACTCTTAGTTGGAAAGGCTAAAAATTACTTCAATTTTAAGAATTCTCTAAAATTTTAGTTTTTATCTACTATCTTGGGGGGAAAATTATTAGTTGACAGACTTCACCTTGAACGATGAGAACCTGAGGCGATTCATTCTCATTCTAATAATGAAGTAAACACATCCGGGGTATCTATTCAATGAGCATCTGAAATAGCCAATCTCCAAAGAAACTAAAAATTATGTTCGGTGACAACACATTATTTAACTCACCAGGGCAGTTTGAGATAACACAATGTAACTGAGATCTGTGCAAGGAAATTTGCTGGGTGAAAGCATTTCTTTTTTAAGAAACACCTTTGGCAACCAATATGGCAAGAAATGCATGTAAAATTGTGAGCAGGTTTAGGGAATGACGCTGACTGATTCTGTAACCCTGTACAGATTAGTCCCCTTCCAGATCTTCAGCGGGGGCATTTCCAGAGGCTTCAAGCCAGATGGATGGCTTGATGGGAGAAGGTAGTAGTTTTAAATTTTTATATATTTCATATGTATTTACATACATATTTAATATGAAATATATAATTTATATATCTATAAATATTTTTCTATTTGTATTTACATATTTTTAACTTATTTATAATTTTTACATATTTATATTTACAACTTATATATGTGTGGGTGGGTGGGTAGATGTATATGTATGTATATATATATATTTGTGTGTGTGTGTAGCTATATACTTATGTCTCCAACATATGCTAGGTAAATTTCGAGTGGGGAAGAAGTCATAACATAAAGCTGGCTATGCTTTTTGACCCACTAAGTCAGCACTTACTTTTCCCCTGAAAGTTTCTCAAACGCCCTCATGTTAGCTTTTCATTTCACACATCCTCTACAAGAGACAGGAAGGAAAAGACTCAGCATCCCCTTTATCACCTTGTGCTCAAGCTTATCTGAGATGCAAAATAATTGGGAGGGGACTGCCAGGTCGTCTCTCTATAGTTTCATATTTGCAATTTTACCTAAGCAGTGACTTTGCTAAAAAACTTTTTAAAGTACCTTACTTCTAGGTGAGAGCTGCCCTCGCCCTTGTATCAACTGCTATGAACAACTATACTACGCGGTCATTTGATGTCTTTAATTAGCACCCCTCTGAGATTCACAAGACTGGGGTGCTCATACTCATACAATACAGAAAAGATCTGACTAGACCCTAAAGTAGGCAATAATTGGTTTCTGCCTCCCATGGGAGTGCAGCCCCCGGTGTCCTTCATTAGTGGGTGTGAACAGTGCCCTACTGTGAGAGTCTTCAAAGCCTCTTTCACTCTGTGCCCGGCACCTTCCCTGCACTGGCTACAATTTAGTCTACACATCCCACAATGACTCCCTGCTGCATGTACATTTCCAGAGTTTTCCTTGCTGTTCCTGGTAAGTCATCACAGCAGCAAGGAGTATTAAATTTAAAATTATTGGGGATTCTTTTTCCTACCACCTTGAAACTTCTTAACCTAAACATTTCTCAGGATAAGCTCAGGGTAAAACTCACCACTCCCTAATTCTGCAAAGAGAGACTCTGTTCTGAGCAAGTTTGGTAAGGAAGGAAAAAAGAAAAAGAAATAAATGTTAAGCCTGTAAATGCCAGGGCACTTTAAAAACAGGCATAGAAAAAAAGTAAGACTGTATGCCAGAATGATACAAGTGATTATCTCCAGGCAGCACGATAAGAGGACTTTTTTCTTTTCTTCTATGACTGAGCAGTATTTTCTAAATTTTCTATGAAAAACTGTATTCTGGAGCAAAATTTTTAAATGGAAGGGAGGGGAAGTTTCCAGATAATAAAAGGAATTCTCACTTGCTCTCCCTAAAAATAATCACACTAGCTTTTTATTGTCTTTTTACCAGCTTTTCTCCTAATTGATGTGGGTGGGAAACAGATGACGTTAACTAAAACTATTACAAATTTAATTGCTGTTTTTAATCCTGGTTCTACTTTGTCGGATGATTCTTCAGACACCTAAACTTTTCCTGCTCTTCTCTTCAATTCCTGTAGGGGGAGTCACCCAGGCTACTCCCTCCCTGGGTTCTGGGTCCTCCTCTGAACCAGGAAAGAGTTCCCCTTACAAGAAGTATCTGGAACTCAACACTGCATTTGCAGTCTCCTCAAGCCCCTGGAAAAGGCGCCCACCCCGTCCAGTGAGGGATTTGCATCTCAAATGCCGGAGAAGCTCTAAAGGGGAATCTCCCTATACACACAACTTCAGCCTCCTCAAAGTTCACAGGAATGATGGCCACCTCAAGCCACTGTTCCACTCGTGAAAGAATTGGATATCCAGTGATCTTCTCACGTGAGCTTGCTCTTGCATTCCCAAAGAAAGAGAATTTAGCGCCTGTTCCAAAAAAACTTTAAACAAGCCAGTGTTAATCTACAGGGAAAAGACCAGGAGGAGAGAAGAAATGAAATGAACATTATTTAGAAACTTTCTATTAAGACTGCAGAAAGCTATTTTATCTGAAGACAGGAACCTCCCTGGGCTGGGGGCAGAAGCTCCTGGGTGCCACCATACCTAATATTTCAAATGGAGTCCTCCACAACTTAAGTAGGACACAGACTAATTAAAACTCTGGAAAAAAAAAAAACAACCAAATTATACCAGGATTAAACAATATCTATAAGGAGAAACTTGAAAGGTATTAATCTCTCTAATAGGAAAGGGAATAAGCCCTTGGCAACGCATTACTTTCAGTGAAGAAAGAAAATTATTCAGAAAAGCCCAAGGAAATTGTAGGATTCTAATTGGAGAAAAAAGAAGACCTTGGTTCTAGAGAAAGCCAGGTTGAGGCTGCTACTTACTGAAGTTCTTTGTAGCAAGCAGAGACAACATAGCCTACATCCTCATCTCAGAAGATATCAGGTGCCCTCAAAGTAGGGTCTTCTCCAGAGAAAGAAGTTTTGAAGAATTACAGGTTCAAAGACCCTAATCCCAATCCCTTGGCACCAGGTATGCTTTAGAATTCTGAATTGTGGGGATTTCAGGAAAGCAATCTAGTGCATAATCAACAATATTACATAACTTCCACAGTGGATCTGGGGCAACACCCCGTTAATCTTTCTTAAGCAAAACATATGAAGATCCACACTAAGTGGGACAAATAAAGGATATATAGAAATAGTCTCACATCAGTTCAAGTTCTGCTGCCAGAAAAGTTGTGGAAAAAAGAATTCAATTTTGTGAGGTTTTTGAATTTCAGAAATGTGAGTCAGGGATTATGGACCTGTACGTTTTTTAAATGTCTTTTCCAGCAGAGACTGAAAACAATGCTTTATTTACCTTCCCCACTTTCTGGCTTATGACTGGTGTTCAGTAAGCATGTTGGGTTTAATTGATTAATTCTTGGGCTGTGAGCCTCTCTCCCATTTGCTAGGGGCTCTTCCCTAAAGAGCCACTGGACACCCACGGAGAGCCAAACTGCAAGAACAGGGTACTCAGCTCAAATGGACTCTAAACTTCTTTGAATTGAAGTAATTAAAAACAAAGTAAATGTTATGTCTAATTTTTACCCATTATTTCCCAATTCCAAGTACTCCCATTGTTCAAACCACCCAAATATTTTGAAGACCAAGAATTAGATTTTTGTAATATTGTCTTATCTGGGGATTTGGTGACAGTGTTCTGGAAAACACTGCTAAAATGACAAGAATGTCCCATCTGGTTCCCATAATTATTCATTCTTGTCTCTTTGAACGTACTTGCCTGGAGACAAAGGTAATACTAAAGGCATAATAAGAATAGCAGTCTCCATCACACACCCACGGCAGACGTAATTCAGTCCCCATTTCTCCTCTCGGCCAGGTTCCCATGCAGGGCCCCGTGCAAGCAGCCACGTGCACGTTTCCCACTCACCGCTGCCAACCAGGCGCCTTCCTTATAGACCCGCCTCCTCCTTGTCTTCCTGCCAGTCACTGCGGCTCTGGCTGGAAATAGATTTGTCAAGTTGTTCTCTAGATTCCAGGTCCTTTAACATATGGGACAAGGTCATCCTTCTTTCTTGGTCATACAGGCAGTATAATTAGTCTTATCTTTCACTCCATAAGAAATAGAATGTAAATTTAAACTTTAAACCAAGGAGAAAAACATGTGTTTACTGTTAAATGCCCAAAGCAACGTGGACATCAGAAAGGACAGCCACAAATAGAGCATCAGCATTCAAACACCCAGGCCAACTACATATTTCTATTTGCTATCACATAAGACTGGTCCTTTTACACAGAGTTGCTTAATCTAGAAAACGTAATAAAAAGGCATTTAAATCTAGAGAACTAATACATTTACTCTCTAATGACAATATTGTAATTTTTTTAAAAAGTTACCACAAGGTTGATTTACCTAGTAAAATGCCTCAAATCTATAATTTGCTTTATTTTTTTTAATTATTTATAGAATAGATGATACATATACAGAGTTTTAAAATGGAAGCAATTTGGCCAGGAGAGGTGGCTTTCAAGTGTAATCCCAGAGCGTTTGGAGGCTGAGGTGGGAGAATTGCTTGAAGCCAGGAATTTTGAGACCAGCCCAGGTAACATAACCAGACCCCATCTCAAAAAAAAAAAAGAGAGAATGTAGGTGTGGTAGTGGTGGTGGTGCCTGTAGTCCTAGCTACTCTGGAGGTTGAGGTGAAAGGATTTATTGGGCCCAGGAATTTGAGGCTGCAGTGAGCTATGATTGCACTACTGTACTCCAGCTTGGTGACAAAGCAAGACTCTATCTCTATAAGCAAATAATGAAAACAAAATAGAGACTGGGCATGGTGGCTCACACCTGTAATCCCAGCACTTTGCGAGGCTGAAGTGGGCAGAGCACAAGGTCAAGAGATCAAGACCATCCTGGGCAACATGGTGAAACCCCCTCTCTACTAAAAATACAACAATTAGCTGGATGCGGTGGTACAAATCTGTAGTCCCAGCTACTCGGGAGGCTGAGGCAGGAGAATTGCTTGAACCCAGGAGGTGCAGGTTGCAGTGAGCCGACATTGTACCACTGCACTCCAGCCTGGGTGACAGAGCGAGACTCTGTCTCAAAAAGAAAAAAACGGAAGCAATTAAATATTGCTTAAGTTAAATATAATAGAAATTAAGTCTCAGCTCTCACTCCTGCCCCAAAGGCCCCCAGTTCCTCTTTCCAGAGGCAACTACTGTGACCAGTTTGTAGATTCTTCCCAAAGTATTCTCTACATATATAAGTATATATCACTTTTCCAATATGAACTCTATGAGTTTATAGAGTTATATGCTATTATATATCTTGCTCCTCTAAGCGCATTGAAATAGTTAATTAGGAAAGATTCTCCTCACCCCAGAGTCAGACAGGACTCCAGGTTTTTCCCATCCCTTCTTGACGGTTAGTTCCACTCTGATTAACTGGATGAGGAGGGAAAACCAGGAAGGGCTGGCATCTAGAACATCACCACCTTCTACAACAAATCGAGCAGCATGGAAACAAAGGTCCTGCACCTTCCGTCCAGAGGATTCAGCAAGAAGTACCCAAAAAACAAAAGGCTGCAGACAGTCTGCGTCTAGAGGATGGAGCGACAGACTTCAGTTCCAGGATCAGGGGAAGGAGCAACCTGGCCGTCCAGGTGTGCAGGCAGAAAGCTGGCATTCGGCAGCCTTCCAGCAGGCTGTGGGACTCACGAGTCAGAGCAGGTCCTGAAAAGGGCCTGGCAAGAAGATAGAGGCCCAGTGTCAAGGACGTGGGCTCGGGCACAAGCAAGCACACAGAGGATTTGGAACCCCAAACAAAGCAGGGGCCAAATTGTTAGGACTGTGACATAGGTTAGAAGGGCACGTGATGCCAAATCCCTCAGTATGTAGCTAGATCTCCTAGAATTAGTCCCCAGTGGCTGAGAGTATAGCTGACACATGTGTTGAGTGGCTTCTGGAGAGGCAAAAAGAGCTGTGGAGGCAGAAACCAGGTAGCACCAGGCCACAGCAATCCAGGCTCCATCATCCACCCTCACACCACTGTCACTATCCCCTAACTAGTTCCTGTCCACAAAATGAGGTTCAACTACCTTATTTATTAGGTCCCTTCCAACTCTATCATCTGGCCTCCCCTCCTGAAACCATTCGTCTTTCCAGTTTCCCCAACTGTCAGCTAGCAAATTAGTATCCCTTCATGTCTGAGCCTATCACTCTTCTCTGCAACAGGCACACACATTCAGAACTCTTCATGGGTTCACAAGGCCTATAGCTGAAGCCCTTGGTGCAGCATTCAGGGTATTCAGGTTCAATGCTTCCTAACTAACCCCCACAAATGGGGCTATGGGTTGAGTTATGACTCCCAAAGAGACACAGCAAAGTCCTACTCCCCAAAAACTATAAATTTGACCCCTTAATTGGAAATAGGGGCTTTGTGGATATAATTCAGATTTAAGTTAAGATAAGGTCATACTAGAGTAGAGTGGGCCCTGCACCAGCCTAACTGGTGGGAGTTCTTATAAAGAGAAGACACTGAGACACACATACACAGAGGGAAGACAATGTGAAGAGACACAGGGAGAATGCCATGTGGTGACAGAGGGAGAAACTGGAGGGATGTGCTCACAAGCCAAGGAACATCAGCAGCTAGGAGAGAGGCACAAAGCAGTTTGTTTTCCCCAGGGCCGCCAGAGAGAGCATGGTCCTGCCCACACCTTGATCTTGAGCATCTGTCCTCTAGAACTGTGAGAGAATACAGTTTGGTTGCTTTAAGTCACCCAGTTTGCGGTACTTTGTTTTGGAAGCTGTAGGAAGCTACCACAAATGCCATTGAGCTCTTTTTCTTTCCTCATCGTGTTTCTACCCCTACACACAGCATCTGCCTTCCGCTCCTTTTCCCATTCACCTCCTACAACCCCTGATGGCCAAGCTGAAGTGGCTCTTCCTCCAGAGTGCTTGCTCCTTGAATCTTCAGCCTGCTTTCATCTCCTACTTCCTTGAGCTTGTTATTTGTGCTCCACAAAATCGTCCCCTTGGTTGTCTCATGGGTGTAGGTCTTTTATCCTCAACTGGACTGAAGATTCTTGTGTACTGAATTCAAGCTTTATTTTTCACTTAGTTGAGTGTGGACCCACTGTGTACATTTGTGATATCATAGTTAGATATTCAGTCTTTGTCCTAGGTTTCTGGCACAGAGCTCCTAAAACCCTTGAATATCCTGAGTGATAAGAGATTTTATAGGAGCATCTTTTGTTCTAATGAGGGGACTCTTGGTAGGCTGAGCCCCTGGATAGCTTCAGGATTAGGGCAGTCTCCAGAGAGAGCAACCCTTAATTAGAAGCTTGAAACCTTTAGCCCCAGCCCAACCCCAACCTCCAGGAAGGAGAGAGAGGCTGAAGGTTAGATAAATCACCAATGGCCAATGATGAAACCAACCATACCTATGTAATGAACCCTCCATGAAAAGTCCTAAGTCATAGAGTTCTGAGAGCCTCTGGGTTGGTAAACACAGAGATGCCGGGAAATGGTGCATCCCAACTCCATAAGAGCAGAAGTTTCTGTGCTTGGGACCCTTCTGGACCTCACTCTATATACTTTTTCACTAGGCAATTCACCTGTATCCTTTATAACTCAACCATTAAGTGTAAGTCAAGTGCCTTCCTAAGTTTGAGCCATATAAGCAGATTATCAAACCTGAGGGTTGTGAGAATCCTCAATTTATAGCCTGTCAGTCAGAAATACAGTTGGCCTGGGACTTGCAATTGGCATCTGAAATGGGGCAGTCTTGTGGGATTGAGCCCTTTACTTTGTGGGATCCAACCTTATATACAGATAGATAGTGTAGGAAGGGAATGGAATGGAATGGAATGGAATGGAGTGGAAAATGGAATTGAATGAAATGGAGTGGAGTGGAATGGAAAATTGAATGGAATGGAATGGAAAATGGAATGGAATGGAGTGGAGTGGAATGGGAAATTGAATGGAATAGAATGGAATGGAATGGAATGGGAAATGGAATGGAATGGAATGGAAATGCAAATGAATGGAATGGAATGGAATGGAAAATGGAATGGAATGGAATGGAAATGAATGGAATGGAATGGAAATGAATGGAATGGAATGGAAATGAATGGAATGGAATGGAATAGAATGAATGGAATGGAATGAATGGAACGGTTGACACCAAGTTGGTTTCAAAGAGTTAGAAAAGTGTTGTTGGAAAAGACATCATGTATTTGGTGTCAGGAGGTGAAAAACTTCTCATTTGGTGTAGAAGTGATGTGATTTAAAAAAAAAAAAACCCACTCAATATTTAGCAATAAATCAATGATTCACTAGTACTAAAGGATTGCTACTATCAAAAAATATATAAGGAAAATGATAAGAAAATTTTTCAAAAAAGATAAGAAAAATACTGTGACTCTTCATTAGGCATTCCAAGGTATGTTCAATATCTCTTATACAATGAAAGAAACCCAATTAACAAGGAATTTTATTCTTTACTGTATTTCAAAAAGAAAATTGATCTCCTTTTAAATGTAAAATTCAAAGTAGGATAATTACCAGAGAGTTTACTATGAAAAATAGTGAATTGAATGCTAATGTGTAAAGTGACTCATGAAACCAAAAGTAAATTACCAGAAATTTGTTTCTTTGAAGCCAAAATAGTTTCTCATTTTTAAATAATACGCATTTTAAAAATCTAAAATAATGATAAAAGGAACTCTCATAGGGAATTTATTTAGAAAGTCTGATAATATCCTGCCAACTTATAGACGTTATTGAACTAGAAGAGGTGAGTGGACATTTATCAGCAGACTAGTACTAATGACCATCTGATTTACCTAGATCCTAATTTCCTTCTTACTAAATTATTTTAGGAGTAGTGCAGTTTCTAGAATCAAATATCTTAGATTGAAAAAGACCTTGAAAGTTGTATTATCCAATCTCTTGCCCAGTGTAGAATTCCTGCCACTTCCTCCCCGACGTGCCCATCAAACCTTTGCCGAACTATAGCTGACAATAGTCTCTGCTTTGAAAATCACCTATTCCATTGCTAGGTTAGGTAAACAGGGACCCTAGAACCTGTTCCAAAGGGAGCATCTCAAAGGAGAAAGCCCAAAAACAGATGTCTAAACATTATTACCTGGCCTTCAGCTTTCAAACCTCAATAGGAAGATTTCACATCAGAAAAAAGATGAATGGTAATTCTTTACCAGAACTGGTTTCACTAACCAGGCCAGTCAGCCCTCTCATTTCAGTAACCACCCTGCAAGTCCTAGGAACGACCTATTTGACAGTACACCTTAGCATTTCCTTCCACATGAGATTCCCTCCAAGCATCACCAGTAAGATCAGAAGCCCCCGAAAACACCATGGGTTTGGCCTTTGCTCTCATTACCACCAGCACATTCATCTTACACAAAGGCTTTGGGAATGGAAGAGCTGGACTAGGGGTCCTGAGGTTAACCTGAATGGATTTCAGGATGACAGCTCTTAGTTCATTCCAGAAGCATACAGATATTTGACCAGGGATGTAGTCTGAATCTTTTCACCTTAAAATGAGGCCTTAAGTAGGAGAGGTTATAAATATAAAGAAATATGTTAACAGATATATTAGTTTTGTTTGTTTGTTTTGTTTTTAAGACAGGGTCTTGCTCTGTCACCCCGTCTCAAAAACAAAACAATACAGCTCACTGAAGCCTTGACCTCCCAGGTTCAAGCAATCCTCCCGCCATGTCCTCCAAAGTAGCTGGAACTACAGGTACAAGCCAACTCACCCAGCTAATTTTTGTATTTTTTGTAGAGAGAGGGTTGCCATCTTGCCCAGGCTGGTCTCAAACTCTTGGCCTCCAACAATCTACCCACTTCAGCCTCCCAGAGGGCTGGGATTACAGATGTGAGCTACCATGCCAGGCCTCCTATTATATATTAGTTTTCTATGCTGCATTAAAACTTGACACAAACTTAGCAGCTTAAAACAACACACATTTATTATCTCACTATTTCTGTGGCTGAGGATGCTGGCACAGCTTATGTGGGTCCTCTGTAAGCTGCTACCAAGATGTCAACCAGGGCTCAGGTCTCCTCTGGTGGCACAAGTGGCAATAAATCTTCCAAGCTCACTGGAGTTGTTAGCAGAATCCACTCCTTTGTCCTGATCAGATCCTAAGCACTGCCACTCACAGCTCCCCAAAGTTGCTCACAGTTCCTTCCCTTCTCTTCATTGCCTTCTCATAGAATGGCCAATTTCTTCTTCAAAGCCAGCAAGGGGAAGAACAAGTCTACTCACTGGGAGTCTTACATAACCTGACACAATCATCATCACTGTTGCCGCATTCCACTGATTAGAAGCAAGTCACAGACCCTGTCCAAACTCAAAGAGGGGATTTACAAGGGTGTGGACACCAAAAGGTAGACTTGACAAGGATCACCTTAAAGCCGGCCCACCACAACCCCATAATCTGTGTTTTATAAAGCACCTCAGTGACGCTGATGTTAAACCATGCTTCAGAATAATGTTATAAGATACAGAAGAGGAGGCAAATTAAGGGGGAGATTGTTTTAATGTTGTGGTTTTCAAGCCTTGACTGCACCTTAGAATCACCTGGGGAGTTTTTAGCAATCGCATGCTGGGGCACTCCAGACCCACTGAATCAGAATATCTGGGGGCGGATCAGGTTTCTTTTTTTTTAACTCTCTAGGTGATTCCAAAGTGCAGCCAAAGCTGAGAATCACTGTTTTACCTGCACAATGAGGAATTAGAGTCAGTCTTCATGGGAAAAAGACAATCTTTGGTTTGCTAAATTCCATTAATATAGATTGGTCACTGCCAACATTTTCCCAATTAATTTATTCTCCTCTATTTTCCATAGCATTCAGCTGCCCAGTGCAGAGCCACATAAATTCCATATCTCCCTCTGACCTCCTTCCCTCTAATGTCATTTATTCTTTCACTAGTGGCATAACCCTTGGATGCCCCTTCCCATCACTAAATGTCCAGTGACTGCTTTGCAGTCCTAAGTATAGAATCTTCATATGTGCTGATTTAGCAATTATTAGGTGTAAGTTTTTTCAGAACTGTAAAAAATGAATTGTTTTTAAAAAGCCTCTTCGACATGTTCAACTTGAGTTCCTCAGTTCCATTTTCTGAAAACTTCCACTGAAATGAAGAAAAATTTAGTTTCCCTGAAGCCCTCAGAATGAGTCACAAGTCTTAAGCAAACAACCAGCTTAAAACTATTTTGCTCTAGGATGGAAAATTTTCACCCTAGGGCTTAACACACAACTACCAAAGGTACAGTGTTGTCCCAAAGTAGGAAATCTAGAGACATTTTAGACTTCTGTAATCCCGGTTAGAGTCAAATGTTGATGAATGAATATCTCCAAAATTTGCAGAAGCTAGAGTTGTAGGCTATGCCATGCAGTGTTTAATTATCCAGCTAGTCCCCATCAACATTCATTAGCTTATCTAAACATTAATCAGAAGTCTGACTAGTGTTAAGCCTTGAGAGAATTAATGCTATTGCACATAAGAGTTTGGCCTAAAACAGTATTTCAGTACTGGAAACAGTATTGTAATTATTGCCTCCTCTCACAGTGTGCATAATAAATGTTCAATAAAAAATTTATAACCCAGCATTTCTATTCTAGTCACTTTCTTAGAAATTTTATTCTAAAATACAATTTTTTAGTTCTCCAAGGAAAAGAAAACCTCTTTCCAAAATTAAAAGCATAATATTTAGACAACAAAAGACATTTAAAATAGCACTTTAAGGTTTTGGAGACAATAAAAAAATGTGATTGACATTGTTTTTTTCTCTACTTATGAAAATAGGACACATTTTAAAACTCAACTTCAAGTTTTAGAAGATCTTTAATGTGAAAGGAAGTTCCCACAAAAGATATTACTACTTGAAAGCTCTTGGAAAGAGTAATAAATTGTGATTAAATAATACATTCACATCATTGTTATTAAGAATATTATTCAGTAGCCAGAAAATACATTTTACTACAGAAGGAAATGATACAGTGTTTATAGACAAGTTGGAGAAATGAAATAAATCTTCCCATTAATTAGATGAGTATTTTACCCTAAAATTCCTATAGATTCGGTGAATGAGTCAATGAGAAGCCAAAGTGGAAAATCAATCCTGTAAACTTTGTCATTTGTAAAATACTTCATATTTTCCAAACACCTACACATCATTATCCCATTTTATCTTAATAACATCTCTATGATACTAGGTGTTTGTTGTTCAGAAAAAGAGGGGAAATTAGTTTTGCTAATAGACCAATAAGCTTTGCAAACTCCCTCCTTTGAAGTGGGTCTAGGTGAAAGCATGCAGAGGTATTTCCTATATAATGAGAATGATCACCCACACTTCAAAATGACTCTTCCTGAGGCCTGAGGTCACTGGTGAGCTACTACACATAAGCCAAAATAGAATTTCAAATTTATGATTTAAAAAGTAATAAAAGCAAATATGCATTTAAAAAGATGCCGAACATCATATGTCCTTTGGGAATTTCAAACAAAACAACGAGATTCCACTAAATACCTACTGGAATGGCCAACATCCAAAACACTGACAACACCAACTGCTAGCAAGAATGAGCAACAGGAACTCTCATTCATTCATTCTAATTCTGATGAGAATCCAAAATGGTACAGTCACTCTGGAAGAAAGCTTGGCAAGTTTTTACTAAATGAATGCACTTTTACCCCATAATCCAGCAGTCATGCTCCTTGATATTTACGTAGATGAGACAGAAATTTTTTTCCACACAAAAATCTTCACATTGATGTTTATAGAAGCTTTAATAATGGTCAAAGCTTGAAAACAATCAAAATGTCTTTCAGTAGGTGAGTGAGTAAATAAACTATGATACATCCATACGATGAAATACTATTTGGTGCTAAGAAGAAATGAACTATTAAGCCATGAAAAGACATGGAGGACACTTAAATGCTTATTACTAAGTGGAAGAAGCAAATCTGAAAAACTATATACTATGTGATTCCAACTCTATGACATTTTGGAAAGGGTAAAACTATAGAGAGGTAAAATGATCAGTGATTGCCAGGGGTTTAGGGGGAAAGAGGAAGAGAGAGGTGGAGCATGGAGGATTTTTAGGGCAGCAAACTTACTGTCTGATACTATAATAGTGGATATATATAACTGTACATTTGCCAAAACCCATACAGTCTACAACTCTAAAAGTAAATTCTAATGCAAACTATGGACTTTTGGTGATAATGACATGTCATTGTATATTCATCAATTGTAACAAATCTACCAGTCTCGTGAAGGGTGTTGATAATGGGGAAGGCTATGTATGTGTCGGGGCAGGGAATATGGAAACTCTCTGTACTTTCCATTCAATTTTTCTGTGAATCTAAAACTGCTCTAAAAAATAATCTATCCAAAAAATTAATGCTTATAACATGTACATACACACACATAAATACAAATGTATGTATAACTCTAATGAGCAATAACATCAAAAGGTTTTAATTTGAGGCCCATAGCAATTAGTACTGATAGTTGCAGACAATACTCTGTGGTTTAAACAGAAAGTAATTTATTAAAGGATATGGCTAGCTTGCAGAATTTCTAGAGAAACCAAAGAAATTTATCTAAATGGTACATATCTTTAAACCATCCACGAGCAATACTCAATCATAGGAAAGACTGGCCACCATTGCCACCAGCCATTTGTCCCAGAACACACATGGGAGTGGATGCCAAAAACTCTGCCACAGAAGCCCCAGAAGAACCAGACGCCTCCACCATCACTTACCAGATGGTCAGTCTTCCCACAGCTGCCTCATTATGTTACTTCTCTATCCAAGTCTTGCACTGATGTCTATCTGACTGGAAGTACCTGAATCACATTCTTGCCAATAGCCTAGGAAAATTTTTTTCAATCTATCTTGAAATGGTGAGACTACCAATGTGAGACACCAACAAAACGCTGAAAATCTAGAAAGTAACTCAAGTCTCAAGTTATAGTGAAGAGACTTAGTATGGAACAAGTTGAACCTGAAGAAAACACAAAAGAGCACAACAGAGAGCTAGATGTGGGAATCTTCTGCTCATTGGAGAGTTTACACATAGCGATACACAGATAAGGAATCATAGTATATGGTGATAGTTAAAGCTGGGAAAGCAGATGAGACAGACTAGGGAGAGAACGTTCAGTGAAAAGAAAAAAGACCAAGACTGAAACCTTTGGAATCACCAGTGTTTAATTAAGGGTAAGACAGCATAATAGATGTCATGAAAGAGATGAAAACTGATGAAGGTCCTTAACTTACAAGAAAGGAGAATCAAGGTTCAAAATCAGCAAAGCATTCCTATAAAATAAGGACTGAAAAATCCCTGTTGGATTTGCAGATCTAAAGACAGCTGGTGAGCACTATGAATGCACCTGCATTCTAACACCTCCATGGTGCATCAGAATAATCTGTTTTGTTGGCTCCTCTCTTAGCCTGTTATCTTCTAAAAGGCAGGAATGATGTCTCATTTAACTCAGAATCCCAGCACCTAATACAGCACATGGAACAGGAAATTCAGTAAAGGTTTGTTGATCCTAACTGAACTGAGGCCTGAGGTTTCCCTTTGAAAGTCCATCCAAGAGGCTAAGAGTGAAATCCCTAAACATTTGGAGCTTTGCACTTCTTGACACACTGACTCCCCAACTTCTCTGATCCAGAAATATTCATAATTAGCTTCGTGAGATCACAAGTGTAAATGAGACTCCCCTTCCTCACTTGTTGAAACCTTTCAAATAAAATAATTCCCTTGTCTTTAACAAGGTAATAATAATTAAAACAAGAATAGCAGAAACAGCAAACACCTGTAGAGTACTTTATATTTTACAAAGTATTTTAATATTCATAATTCACATTCAATAAAAATAACAGCCCTGTGAAATGAGTATTTTTATTTTCCCTGTTTTGTGACTGATCTAAAAATCACTCACACTAAGAAAGAGGTTCCTGCTGGACTCACCAAGTTCCTCTGGCTTCCAATATCAAGCGTGTTTCTCTCTGCCACACTAGCTGGGATGGCCCGCAAAGATGCTGGTTCCATCATTTTATGCCTCCAGGCTCATATGTGATTAGCATTTGGAGATCTAATTTATCATGTTGGCACCTGTTGCTGGAGGTACTGAGGGTGGATATTAATCATTTCGAAAGATTCAGTTCAAACCTAGTGAATGACATGATTTCTTAAACTCTTGGAGGAAGATGTTCAAAGTCTCACACCTTGATGTATTGAGGAGGGAAGAGATTTTTCTACGTATTTGGGAATCAGGATTCCAACCTGGCCAGTTGACTTGACTTTTGAATTTCTTCTTACATTTAGGAGAATACTCATGTGGGTGAGACCCAGGGTAAGTTACTAGGACTATTGGGGTTGGTGGTAGGTTCTGCTTTACCAGGTTCTGATGATACTACAACTGACCAAAGAACCCAAAATTCCAGCATTGCAGCAATAGGGATAACGGAAGTAACCACTGCTGCCCCTATTTTTCCCAACTTTTACAAATACTTGCTCTTGCATGCTCTCTCTCTGTTTCAAATTTGAGCACAGAACTCAATTTCCAGGATATATTATTCAATATCAGATAGCCCAAAACGAAAAAAGCAGGAGCAACTGAGCAGTTTCATTCAAAACAAATCAAGCAAAGCTGTGACCTGAGCTGTTTTTTCCTTAAAAGATTTAAAATCCTTCAGTACCTTAAGTGGATAGGAAATTGAGAATATGTTCTTTGATTTTAAAATATTTAATTCAGTTTCTTTCCAAAATTCAGCTCTCAGGATGGTTCAACTCATAGCTCCTTCCTAATGCAAATGAATTCAAAAGCGAGACATGCTGGGATGGGAGGGCAACTTGGGGGCCAGCAAAGTGAGGTGTAAAGAAAAACTAGGCAAAAACTTGTAGCAAGGGGCCCAGTAGCAATGGCTGGCCAGGGAGAGCTCAGCCAAATGGACTAAAGTATCCAAAGAATGCGGTTATTCCAGATATAGCCCTGGGATTGTAATCTGGCAGCCAGGGCAAGTCACGGTCAGAGGATAATGCAGAATTGGGAAGAGCTGCATCACCATCTTGGAAAAGAGCAGAGAAACAACATGGCATAGCAGGCAGCTCTGCCATGGAGCCAGAGAAACGTGGCTTGAAATTCAGCTTTGCTCTTCCTTATCCGTGTAACTGAGGCCCCTCTTGAACCAGTTTTATAATGAGGAATGTTCATACATTTCTTTTATGATGGTTGTGGAAATTAAAGGAAATATTTATAAAGAACCTTCTACAATACTTCTACAAAACAAACAAAAATGAATGTAAGCAATTATAATTATATAATGATCTGTCCTTTCACCACAGCCACTAACTGTATCCGGGAACATGGAGAACACAGAGAAGCTCAGCCCAAATTAAGAGGAATTGCATCAAGATTGGGGTTTGGAAACTTGAAGGGATATTTATTTCATAATTATCAGAGGAGCTGCATATTATCCCAGGCATTGGGGGATTTTCCTTAAACAAAAATTACCAAATAATACATAAGAGCAGTTATTATTACCTTTAACATCCCTCTAGTAGAGACTCTTGCAGATAAATTCCAGCTCGGTTAGAAAAGGAAAGATGGATGTGTAAGAACAAGATGCAGCCACCCACTATAAATCATTTCAGACCAAAAGGGCTGTCTAAAGTGAAACTAACCACTGCATCTGATCACAAATTACTTCCAAAGACACATAGAATAACTGGACATTAAGATAAGAAAGATCACCTGTAGGAGAGAGTATAGATTCTGAGTTGTTTCTCTTAAAAGTTTTGATATGGATTTTTCTGAATAGTTCTCCATTCTGAAAAGCAAACCATCAATATAAGCACTCATTACTTACTTCAACATTTGGATTCATCATTGAACATGTTTCTTCTGCAAAGATAGGCTAAAAATGCAAGTAAGATAAAATTCAAATAAGTTCATTGTGCAATTCTTCTCAAAGAAGCTGAAATAAATATTCAAAAAAGTTCAGTGATAGGAATAGGGATAGTAAATTCATTTTTTCACACAGATCCCAGCTTCATCCAAGGACAGTCAAAAAGCCAGTAAATAACAATCTCTGTAAAAATGGCAAAAGCAGCCAACAAATTAAGTAGGCCCAGTAGGAGGGAAGCCATGAATCCAAGACATGACAGGAAATTTGTTCTTTGAAATTTTTTGTCTTATTTTCTAAAATTAATGGCCTAAAACTGTAGCAATCATTTGTAAAAATATAAGTCACATATTCACTTATACAATTTTCCCATTTTACTTTCTACATTTAAGTAAGGGAGGTGGCCAGCTGGAGAGAAAAGGGTGCAATCTGCCATGAAAGTGGCTTTAGAATGAAGCTAATAGTTATTATGCTAGTTGAAGCTGGTCTCTTAGCAAGGGTTCTTTAGAAAAACAGAAGCAATAGGATAGATCCAACATAAATAGAGATAGAGAAAAGATATATCATGGGAATTGGCTCACGTGATTATGGAGGCCGGAAAGTCCCATAATCTACCACCCACAAGCTGGAGAATCAGGAAAACCAGCGGTATAACTCAGTGTGAGTCGGAAGGTACAAGAACAAGGAGCACCGACATTTGAGGGCAAGAGAAAATAAATGTTCCAGCTCTAACAGGAAGAAAATTGGCTTTTACTCTGCCTGTTGCTTTACTCAAGCTCACAGTGGATTGGATGATGCCTGCCCGCCTTGGTGAGTGTGGGCTGTACTCAGCGTAGAGATTCAAAGGCTAATCTCTTCCAGAAACACAGACCCATCTACAAGTACTGTTTACCAGCTCTCTGAGAATCATTTAGCCCAGTATAGCTGACACATAAAATTAATCATCACAGCTGGTAAAAGAATTTCTCATAATGATAGTTTACATTGTTCTCCAGGATAAAAAGATGAAAATGTTGAAGTGCCCTAAGAGAATCCAGGAAATTGAGAGAAAAGCCTCACCTTGGGGAAGGTGAGCAGAGAGCCTTTGTTGCTACAGACCTGTTGAGTGAATATGTGCAAGTTGATTGATGTGGAAAAATCTTCTCTGTCTTCCCTGTAAAACCCTCATTCCTAAAGTTTCTTCAAATACTATGTTCAGTGTGAGAGAGACAACCTTCAAACCAAGAAAGATAAGAACTTCAGCATCTCTTCAGAATATCCTGGAGGGCTCCAGGCCTCTGCCAAAGCACCTCTCCAACTTTTACTCTTCAAAGAAGCTTAGTCATTGGCACCAAATTTGGGTCACAAAACCAGTTCTCAATTGGTATATTTTTTAAAAGCTAAAAGCAACTGTCTTTCTGAGTGCATAAGTGTTTCTCTGCCAGATAAGATAGAATATGGGTTTTGTTCCTGCCAAAGGAAAGATCATCCTTTCAATAAAAGCAACAGACTATTTTTCCAACTGTGCCATGAATGTTCTGCAGCCGTCACTGAATGGGCTGAATTGACAAAACATCTCTCTCTCTTCTGAGTTAATAATAACCAGGAATGGTTACATCTAAAGCTAAAACAGGACAGAAGGCTGCAGGACTGGCACCCCAGATAAATCGAAAGAAGTCTCAGCAAAGTAATACCTTCTCAAAATGTGATTCTATTTCTTCTCTCACCTTGGAGGGAAATCTGCAGAATTGCACTGAAGTTGCATTATTGCTTTCCAGCGCCAATCTGGGTGAGAGGCACATGAGATTACGAGAAAAGTTCTGAGACACTTGATCCACATGTAACAATAAAAACAAGACCAATAGATAGTCAGCTAAGAGACTCTTTGCAATGTCATCATTTGGCTTAATTCTGTTGGGACAAAGCAGGTGTTTACAATATGCCAAAGGAAGGAGACACAGGGCCATACTACAGGAATATGATTTCCTGTATGGGACTGGCATGAGAGACCTAAATAAGATGAATTGACACAACAAGGAAGCTGGAAAATTTTCTGCAATATGAAGACATTTCCAGGAGGAGGAAGAGGGCCCCTGGGAACACTTCCATTTCCCACAGTAAGTCTTTCTTTACAAGTTGTTTCCTCTTCTCTAGTAAGTCAGTGGCTGAAGCCCAGCCTATGGGCTGGGGCTGGGTAATTATTTCACAGAACCCACTAATCCACATACATATTTACTTAAGCAAAGTAAACAAAAACATTATTATACAAGGGTCTATAACATCATTTTACTTCATAAAGAGGAAATATACTTCACAAAGAGGAAATGCTGGAAACATCTGGTCTATACCATATCTCCTCATTCTACTGCTAACAATTTCATGCAAAACAAAATTCAAAAGCTTACAAAATTCAAGTCAATGCTTGTTAAACAGCAATTTAATTGTTTTAAACCTACAACTCTCAAGGGAATTTCCAGGTTACTGAGATATGAAACAATGTAATGCAACAGTAACAATTAAATTTATTTTGGGCAAGGACCATTAGATACCTCAAGTAAAAAGTGATCTACTGAGTGCTGCCTTCATATGATTCATACTTTGATCATGTCTAAAAGTTGTATATTTATGTCATATTTACTTGTCCCTGGTTTGGGTCCATTAGTTCTCATTTATTAATTCTCTCTACAATGGGTCACTTTTATAGCAGTCTTAAAACAGTAGAAGATGAGGACTCTGAAGTCAGATGTGCTTCATTTCTCATTATAATATAAATTAAGATAATAAAATATACCAGACCACTCTTTTAGATTTATTCCAATGTTTCTAAGATTTGGCAGTTCAGCTCGGAGTACTTCATGCATTTGTTACTCTCTTATCTCCTGCTTTGTCTTCTTAAATTTTTCTTTTTAAATTCATATCCACGTTTCCCAGAAACTTCTGATAACTCTTGGGATTTTCATTTTAAAAATTGCAGGAGAAAATGCACTAAAGCAAAGTGATTGCTCCAGATGATGAAAGTAGTTATTTCTTTTTCTGCAATGAGCATATGTTTTTATAATCAGGAAAATGTATTAAAAATGAAATATGTATATAATACTTCTAACTCCATAATCAAGTGCAAACACCACAGGTAGCACTAACTTTCTCCCCTCATCAAAATTTCTGATCTCTTAGTTTTACTCAATGCTTATGAAAAAGCATTTGCAATAACATTTGATAAAAACAAATATTCTAAGTCTATTTCTTGTTCACACAGATCGCAGAGGACAACTGGTCCTTCCACCTGTCTTTCCTTGTCGCTCTCTGCAATCAGCAACCATGGAGTTTGTACTTTACTTTTTCTGTTTCATACCCTTTCCCCACCACTGGGAAGTAAGAGTTTGAGATTTTGGAGGCAAAGGAATGATCCCTGCATCCTTCAGGACTGGTTCTTGATCTACTAAATTAATCTAGGAAGTTTTCTCTTACTCATGCCTATTTTCAAAACAACTTAGTGGTACTAAAAAGATGGAAGGCTGCAGGGAGAATTTTGCTTAAAAGTAACATTTAAATGCATCTAGTTATTATTTGTAAAATATTTCCCTGTTGTACATTTTCTGTTTATTATTATGATCAATATTTTGAGTATTTTTGTATTGTTAACTGGGTTTCCAGGAATACAGTCTTAATTTACAATATTGCTTTTAGAAAAAATAAGGACTTAATACAATCATCATATAGGATGGAATTAGGTAGCAAGTTGAAACCATAAAACCCAGTTTCCTCCTAGTTCTCCTTTTTTTAATCATCTATTTTAACCAAGTTTTCCTTCTTAAAGCAATGGCCTGCCATAAGTATTTGACCAGCTTCCACTGTCCTTTCTGACAAAATAAAGAGGGAGCAATAACATTCTGTTTTTCTATGAAGAAGAATATCAAAAGGTGAATGCAGAGACAAAAGTAAACAACTGATGATGTTGCCTACACCCTGGGGAAGAAATCTGCTTAACTTAATCTATGCCGAAGGAAGTCCCCGCCTTCTTGTATTGATAGCATATTAGATACTCTAAAATTTAACTGCAAAGCCATGGTGATTTGACCATGTATACAGTTGACAGTATTGAAAAAGTCACAGTCCAGATCCAAGACTTGAATATCATCAGGCATCTCTAAAACTGTTGTTTCCTTTTCTCTCTGTATGATACCACCTAGAACAAATCTGCCTCCACTAATAATTTGCATACAGAATCTGGTGACCATCCATCTTCCCTAATAACTCATAACAACTTCATTTCTTAGGTTCTCTACATAGTCCCTAAAAAAACCAGCCGCCACCCTCCGAGGCCACTGTTCCTCAACCTTAGGTTTTCCCTGCACACAGCACTTCTTCATTATATAGATGCAATTGCAGTTATTTCTAACTTGCTTCTCTGTGGTTTATGCTCCCATTCTCAGCATGGCTTCATAACATAAGAGTAGGGCATTGATGATCTCTATACAACCTTCTGTTCTTAAGAGCAGTGGAATAATTGCACCAGGCCTCTGACCTTTCTGGGTCCCGCCTCCCTTTCCACCACCTCAGCCTCACCCAAACCCCCTTTGTGAATATGATCAGTCCCCATTCACTTCCCTCCACTCAGCTCTCCGTGGGACTTGGAAACCTGCCACAAGCATTGTTGTATGTTGTAAGAAAGAGGCTTCCCTCTGGATGGTGTGTTTTGCTCCCTGCAATTCATCATTACTTTCTTTGAGAAGATTACTTTCATAATCTTTCACCTTAGAGTATTGATCAAATCAGAGAGGGGAAAAGCAGGCTAAGAAATATCATTAGGCTCCCTTACTGGGTTGGTGTAAGGGAAGTTAGTGACTATCTGTGAAGTAAGGGAAATAAGAACACAGCTTTAAGGACCACTAGAGGACTTAGGTTTATGTTTAAAGCATTCTGAGATGCTTTAAACATAATGTTTAAAGGTTAAATAAAGCCAGAACATGTTTTGTGTAATTGAGATAGTACATGCCCCTTAAGGACACTGGACACTTGATTCTGCAGGTTACTGAGGGAGGGCAGAGCTCTATCAGTTAGGATATGCTGGACTGCAAGTAACAGGAACCCTGATTCAACTGTCTTAAATAAATAAGAAGTTTATTAGATTACATATGAGGAAGTCAATAGATAGTCAATGGGGCTGCACACACAAAATGACCAAGTTTCCAGTTCTGTTTGCCTACAGCTCATTTGGCTCAGATGTCTTCTGTGTGTCCTCTATGTATACATTTTGTCACCAGGTTCCCTGTCCTCATAGGTTACTGGATCACCTGTCCTCATACAAGGAGGATACCAGCCATGACTAGCGTAACTTACTATCTTGCTTATTTGCTGTAGGTGAGACAATCTCTCCTCTCATCATGAAATATAAGGCCATGCTTGGGCCTAGTTAAATCTCATGCCCCACCTAGACCAATAATTGGCTGCAGAAATGTCACATGCTTCTTGGCTTAGCCTAAGTAGAATTCACCCAGGGTGTGGGGATAGAGTTGATTCCCCAAATCACAGGACTAGATGAAGAAAAGCGAACACCAGAATCAAATCAGAGGATTGTCCTGAGGACGGGAGGAAGGAGAGGGGAGGCAGCCCACAGCAACCATTGCAATAGCATCATGATCACAGTTGTGGGTTTTGGTGTCTGACAGAGCAGCACTGAAAATCTACCTTCAGAACTTAACCTTATTTTGCCTCTTCATGCCTCAGTTTTTGCATCCATACAGATGGTTGTTCTGAGGATTAACTGAGACTGCATGTAAAGAAGTAGGCACAACATATGAGATGTGGTGGTCACTGAGTAAGTAAATGATGGCTGTGGGGAATATGCCTAAGGCTACTGTTACTGACATCATTGGGGACATTGTTACCATCACCATCATCATTCACTATTAAAGTCTCCTTAGTAGCTCTGATTCTGGGCATAATTTGTAGACTTGGGGGGTTTCTGAGCAGCTAATGAATCAAGGCTCATAAACTGGACACATTCATCCCCTCATCCCTGCATGAGGGGATTTCTGTAAGTAGATAAGAGCTACTACCCTCCTCACTCTGGGGAAGCCATGGCACAGACCTCAGCTATCCTTCCACCTTTTAAGAATTCTCCAGATGACTGTGTTACAGAGTCGTGCACCATCCCTGCAGGCCAGGAAGATGCAGCCAGGAAGAAAGTTGCAGCCCCAGTCCTGAGAATTCATCTTTCCCCCTTTCCTGGCTGCCCCTGGTATCTGGTGTCAGAAGAGGCTCCCCAGGAAGTAGCGTCTGTTGATCTGGATGGATCCAGATGGTTTCTGCTTCCCTTTATTTTTATAATAAAAATAAATTCTTGTCTCGCACATGGAAAAGGTGAGCCAGTGAGTCCTAAGGATATTTGCTCTGCCACTATACTTTGAAACTAAACCTTCTACCATCCCCAATATACAATCCTGGTTGAGTACAGACCAGTTGCAGGGTAGTTATGAATTTAAGAATACTGTAGTGCCCTTTCCCATTTCCACCATCAGCTATGAAAATTCTAAAGAAATCAGGCAAATGTCCTTCCCCGCCTCACTCTCATCCACCATTCTTCTTGGCATCCTGGAGACTATCCACCACCCTCTTCTCCCCTTCCTGTCATGACCCTGCTCTAAAGAGGTCTGTTGGTCTTGTTAGTTTGTGCCTACCTTCAGGCTGCAACAGCGTCTGATGTGTTTATCTTTATTTCTCAATGTCCTTGCCCTTCTGATCCTCCAGAGCCCTCTCCTTACACATCTACTCTACCCCTAACATCCTCATTTATCTTTAGCATTCGTTCCTCAGGAGCCCTTCCTATGCTTTTGCCTCAGTCAGTGATATGGTTTGGCTCTGTGCCCTCACCCAAATCTCATGTTGAATTGTTATTTGCAATGTTTGGGGAGGGACCTGGTGGGAGGTCCCTAGGATCTTGATCATGGGGCAGATTTGGATCATGGGGGTGGATTTCCCCCTTTCGGTTCTCATGATAGTGAGAGAGAGAGAGTTGTCATGAGATCTGACAGTTCGAAAATGTGTAGCATCTCCCTTTCATGCTTTTTCTCTCTCCTGCCACCGTGTGAAGATGTGCTTGCTTCCCCTTCAGCTTCCAGACACGCCTCCCTCCTTTACAGCCTGTAGAACATTTTTATGAGTCAATTAAACCTCTTTTCTCTATAAATCATCCAGACTCAGGTATGGTTTTATAGCAGCATGAGAAGGAACGAAAGCAGGCAGTGATGGTGCTTTCTAAGGGAACAGGCAAAATTGAAAATAGTTTTTTGATGAACAGTGACGTTAGTGGCAAGACAGAAGGAAAGGGAGGATTTAGAGTCAGTCATACCTAGCTTCAGAGCCCAGCTCTGCCACAGCCACATGACCCTGTGGAAGTTATTTAACCTCTCTGAACTTCAATGTATTCATCTGTCTACTGGCACTTTTTAAAGGTTAAATAGAACATAAATGAAAAGTGCTGAGCTTAAGACCCAACAAATGACAGCTTTAAAATTGTGATAGTTACAGCACTAACAGAATTAAGTCGATAAGGAAGATTCCATTTTAGGGAAATTCTCAGCCAAGGTAAGAGGCACTGTCTTCTACTTGCCAAGTCCTAATTTAATAAACAAATCATTTTTATAAGATTGTGAAGGAAAAATTCAGAACACCAGGAGGTGGACATCAACCAGAAAGATTTTTACACAAATTCCTTTCATTTTGTACTCAGTCTTTGGCTGGTGAGTTTTCTGTCATGAAAGGCTTTAAAAGGTCTTTTAGTGAGGACTCCTCTGTCTTTAACAAGTCAAGTAAAAAGAGTCCCTTCTACTGTCAACCTCCATGGACCATCCCTGCTCACTCTTCTTGAAGGTGAAGTCACCTCCTCTCTCTTTTATCCTGAATAACTGACAGTAACATATCCCATTACAGCTTTTAATTTCTCATTTGAAGCAATGAACAGTGGACTTCCTCTATTCTCTCCTAGTGATATTGGAAAGTTGCAAAATTATCATCACAAGTTATATAGCCAGACATAGAGATTTCTGAAATATAGCTTATGTTTTCATTTTCTCTCGGTAAGTGTATAACTTGTATGTATCATCTCTGGGCATCCTATCCTCTCTTGGTGACAATTTTTGATGTTATCCTTTCCCAAATGAAGGTCAGATTATTACAATGTATCAGTCAGAGTCCAACCGGGAGACAGCAACTACTAGTAATTTGAGCAGGAAATTGAATGTAAAGAATTATTAACTAAAATGGGATTGGTAATGATAGGGGACTGATTAGTAAGAGGTAAAAAGAACTCTTGAGAATTTAAGAATCACAAAAGGAGGCACAGCCATGACTATGAGTCTGAGGGAGCACCCAAGGAAGAGGCTCCTTCCCTCAGGCTGAGGTGTAGACCTCATGGGAGAGGTGTCACTAGATGACAGAGAAGTTGCTGAGGGGCTGCAGGAGTGGAACTTGCTGCAAACCACCCCCTCTGGGGTGCAGGAGAAAACTAGCCTCAAAAATGTGCCTCACCTAGGACCTCACTTCAAAGTCCCATGAGGGGTTAAAGAAGGCAAGTGTGGGAAGGTGTCTCAGTGGCAGCACTGGGCTGTGAGGCCATTTGGAAGGGGTCAGAGAATCTTCTGGATGCCTGTGAAGAAAGCTGCTCCCTTTGGGTTGCTGGAGAAGTCTTAGGCAGCAGATATCTACTGAAAGAAGACCAGGACCAAGAAATGTAAGCAACCCCTTGAGGTGGAAACCAGAGTGGGAGAAGAATAGTGAAACATCCTTATATGGAAGAAGGAGCTGAAGGACATCCATGTGGACATGGGGCACACCTCCCCATGTGCACCTCGGGGAGGCAGCATGCCTCTAGGATCACACTGTCCAATAAGGTGGCCACAAGCCACATGCATGCAGATTGCTTTACATTTTAAATAATTAAAATAAAAATTAAAATCAGTTTTTTGGTTGTACTAGCCATATTCCAAGTGCTCAACTTCCAGGTGACACTAGAGGCTCCCTCTGAGACAGCCCAGCTCTGGGAACTGCCCTGCCTGTGGCTCTGTCCATCTGGCCTGGGAGCAGCAGTGTGGTATTGGTCGTGTTTGACCCTAAGACAGTATTGCTGGTTTCTCACAATCTTTGTGACACATTCAGGAGATTCAGAATGTCATGAGTGCTCTGGTGAGAGAACCTAGGTATTCTAAAAGAGCCAGTTTTATTTTCTTCAAGAGTCTTGTGTAGTATACTAAATTTGTGACCCTTTTACATCTATACTTCCTAAACTGGAATCCCTTGGCACACTTAAGTGTGCCAAGGAACCAGTGTTCCATGTCCAATTCAGATTTTTGAAATATTGGGTTAGGGTTCTTTCTACATAACAAACAACATCCATGTCCTCTGTTCATCCTAAATTCCTCCAACTGACCTCCATGGCCATGATCTGTATTGCTTTGCCTGAGAGACTTCTGCAAAGCCTGGGAGGCTGTTCTGCCAGTGACAGACTGGAAGTACAAGAAACTGGGAGCAGCCATCAGCAATAACTGACAGCAGTTGGTGTAAAAATAACACAGCTCCTTCATCCCTCAGGTAGGGTCATTCTAAGGCATGCATTTCACATGATCTCCCGAAGTTTCCCCTTGGGGTTAAGCTCTAGTCACTTTCTTGGTAATGTACACTTTATTGGCTTTCTTTCCATCCTTATATCACTTTCCCACTTCTCTTCTATCATATCCTATATCTCCCAAATAAATTACTTGCCCTGAAACCCTGGTTTCACAATCTGCTGCTAGGAAAACCCAAGCTAAGACACCCTATGTGACTTCTTAGCATTTTGACATGCTAATGAGCATTATCAGTCCTGGGGAGAGGCAGAGCACATGCAGCAGCCCCCAGATGTGTTGTCACTGGGTCCACCTTTTCATGGCATTCCTGTCACATCTCGCTGAACAGTGTTCCATAAAATTCACCTTGGGAAATGCTGGTTTGGCACAAAAAAGAATGAGCTCCAAGCTGATAACTCTGAGAGTCACTGTAAACTAGATATCAGCTTAAAGCCATCAGTCCAATGGGCTGCTGTGGCTTTTGGCTTTATCTTTACAATAATATTAGGAGTTCTTCAGAGTCAGAATAGAAACAAAATAGAACACACGTTCCTATCTCATTCAGAGCCATTATGCATTCCTGATAGAGCTCTGTGGAAAGCTCTGCTTAAGAATGGCATCACGCTTGATATGGTTTGGCCACCCAAATCTCATCTTGAATTGTAGTTCCCATAATCCCCCACATGTTGTGGAAGGGACCCAGTACGAGGTAATTGAATCACAGGGGCAGGTTTTTCCCATGCTGTTCTCATGATAGTGAATAAGTCTCACAAGATCTGATGGTTTTATAAAGGACAATTCCCCTGCACATGCTCTCTTGCCTGCCACCATGTAAGATATGCCTCTGTTCCTCGTTTGCCTTCTTCCATGATTGTGAGGGCTCCCCAATCATGTGAAATTGTGAGTCCATTAAACCTCTTTTTCTTTATAAATTACTCAGTCTCAGGTACGTCTTCATTAACAATGTGAGAATGGATGAATACAATGCTACTGAGAAGAGTTCAGAGAAGGCAGAACACAAGGCCAAAGAGAGAAGGTGGCAGCCACTTGAGAATGCAGTGAAAAGTTAGACTTGCAGTGCTGAGGTGAAAAGTTAGAAAAGTGATAAGCTAGAAATAAGCAGTAAATAGCAAAAATGGAATAAATGTCCTTCTTCTTCACATTTCAGAATATTAGGCTTAAAAGACAGCTCTTCATATCTAAAAGAAATATGCCAAAGATAAAATGGAGCAATTGTTACCATATATGGAGGGTACTTCATGCAACAGGTGCTATTGGATCTTCCCTCACTTCCTACCTCAAGAGTTAAAAACTGAATATAAAAAAAAAGTAGGGTCTTAAAAAGATTAACAAATACTGTATGTTCTCAGTTTTAAGTGGGAGCTAAACATCAAGTACTCACAGACATAAAGGTGGCAATGACACTCACTGGGACTACTGTGGAGGGAGGACAAGGGTTGAAAAACTACTTATTGGGTTCTATGCTCACTCCCTGGATGGCAGAATCATTTGTACCCCAAACCTCAGCATCACGCAATATATCCACGTAACAAACTGCACAGGTAGCCCCTGAATCTAAAATAAAAGTTGAAAAAGGAAAAAAGAAAAAGATTAAGCAAAATTCTGGTCACCAGAGCAATAAAGACACAATGTTACATGATAGAAACTTTGGAATCAAATAGACCTTGGTTGAATAGCTGCCCTGCTATTCAACTGTACCTATCTGCACTTCAGGTTCCTCACCTATAAAGTTCCTCATCTACAAAAGTAACTACCTTGTAGGATTGTTGTGAGAAATAAACTAACATATACTAAATACTCAGCATAGTGCCTCAATAAGTAGTAACTATCATTAAGTTCATAATAAGTTACTGAAGCATTTAGTATGTCTTGGTTATATTGTTCCCACAATCTACTGTGACCAGTTTTAGGGAAAATAACTAAGGACAGGACCCAGGGGTGGATGGACCAGGGCAGGACCAGGCCCACCTGGGAAGAGCAAAGCCCAGCCTATTCCCTGCAGCCCCCACAGCAAACTCACAGAAGCCTAGCTCTCTCCTGTCCAGCAAGACCAGATTGGCTGCTGTGTTTCTATTACAAAGGGTTTCAATCTTTTGTCAGTGCCCAGAAATATCTCTAGACTTCAGATTTTCTGACACTTTCTCAGTTCTACAAAATCAAACAAAAGCCAGGATGCTGAATGCAGTTTTCCCAGTCTATAGGAACATTTCTGAGCATCCCAACCACCCCTCTAATAAAAGCCTGACTCCACCTTTGCCTCCAACCACCTTCCAGTTTTTCATTCCCTTTTTATTAGTCCTTTTCACACCACTAACAAAGACATACCCAAGACTGGGTAATTTATAAAGAAACAAGGCTTAATTGACTCACAGTTCTGCAGGGCTGAGGAGGCCTCAGGAAACTTACAATCCTGGTGGATGGGGAAGCAAACACATCCTTCTTCACATGGCAGCAGGAAGGGGAAGTACCAAGCAAAAAAGGGAAAAGCTCCTTATAAAACCACTAGATTTGTGAGAACTCATTCAGTATCATGAGAACAGCCTGAGGGTGACCACCCTGTGATTCAATTACCTCCCACCTAGTCCCTTCCAAAATACATGGGGATTATGGGAACTACAATTCAAGATGAGATTTGGTTGGGAACACAGTGAAACCATGTCACCCTTCTAAGTACAACTTCTTGCAAGAGTCACTCACACTGCCTCCAGTCGTCTCCTCTGGTCCTCTCTTGTGCCCACTGCAATCAGGCCTGCCATCACCCCTACTATTGGCAAACCCAATGTTCACTTCTCAGTTTGCTCCTACTGTAACTGACCTACCAGCAGTGTCCCAGGACATAGTGCTCTCTGCTCCTCCCACATCACCAGCCCCTTGTCAGCCCCAGCTGTTCCTCATCAGGCGTCTCCTCTTCCACACCCGCCTCACTCCCTTAGTGACCTCATCCATGGCTTTCAGTATCCTCTTCAAGGTTTTCTAACATGTCCTGATAAGCTGTCAGGTCTCAAGGGTAGCTCACCAGTGTGGACTTCTGCCATGAAAATAATCCAAAATCCCCCTTTTGTCCTGTCTATGCCCTGCTTCCTTTTGTTAGAGAGACAAAACATTTCCAATGGATCAGGTCTTTTCTTGGGTCAAGGATGGACACTGACAACAATCCCACATAGATTCATTTATAAACTGGCCTGTTGCTTGTGGAACATCTTTTATCCTCTTTGAGGTTCTCTAACATGACCTCATGCCATATGACATGTTACAGGACCCTGGACATTTCTTAAGCTGTCTCAGTTTGGGATTCTCATCTGTGCCTTGGCTCATGACATTTCACCTCCAGGCCCAGTATATCATTATAAAGAACATTTTAATCACTTCAAATAATAGAAGCTAGAATACAGGGCACAATATTAAACAATAGTGAGGCACACATTTTATTTGCTCTCCCAGAGTTTCCTCTTGGGGTTAATGGTGACCCACTGCAATCACTAACTTGGTAATGCACACTCTCATAAAGTACACATTTTTAAGATCCTCTATTATATAATATAATCCAAGATTTTTTTTAGAAGTATTGTCCTGGCAGCAGTGTAGATGGACAGAGAGACTGATCAGTATGCCTCCCTATAATTTAAATCTCACATGACTGAATTTTAAAAACCCATCTAACTCAAAAATGTTAAGTATGTAGGCTATGGGATATGTTTTATTTTTATCTCAGAACTGTATCTTCTCCTCAAAAATTGTATTTAACTGATTATTTCCTTTTAATTTTTGGAAGGAAGACACTGCCTTTTGGCCAAATGCACTGGCTCATGCCTGTAATCTCAGCATTTTGGGAAGCCAAGGCCAGATGATCACTTGAGGTCAGGAGCAACACAGTGAGAGCCCACTTCTTTAAAAACAATTAGCTAGGGGTCATGGCTTGCGCCTGTAGTCCCAGCTACTCAGGAGGCTGAGGCAGGAGGATCCCTTGAGCCCAGGAGTTTGATTATAGTTTGAGTTATAATCATGTCACTGCACTCCAGACTGAGTGAAAGAGAGTGACTCTGTCTCAAAAAAACATACCTTTCCTAGAAAGAAAATTAACCTGAATTTTGAGACAAAACAAGTCTCACTAGAAAATGCAATTGAGAAAGCATATTGGCTCTTATATATATTCATCTCCTGTAAACAGACTCTAAAATAACTGAAGCACATATGTTGTGGTTAGGGGTCTGGTTCCTTTCTTTCTGAAGTGAGTATAGTAGTCCCAGAAAATGAGAACAACTACCAGCTAGAAGACTCTAATTTAAAACCAAATACAAGGTTGAAGAGTTGCTAATACCTTCAGAATCTCTGATGAAACGAACATCTACGAAGTTCACCAGAAGACAGAAGTAGGGCACCTTGCTTTTTAACACTTTCCACACCTTCTTTTGTGCATCCTCTTAGTTTGGATATACAGTCACACATCGCTTAACAACAGGGATACGTTCTGGAAATACATCATTAGGTAATTTCACCATTGTGCAAGCATCATGGCCTGTACTCACACAAACCTAGATGGGACAGCCTGCTGTACACCTAGACTACATGGTATAGCCTATTGCTCCTAGGCTACAAACCTGTACAGCATGTGACTGTACTGGCTACTGCATGCAATTAATAACACAATAGTAAGTATTTGTGTATCTAAACACATCGTACAAAGGGTACAGCAAAAATATGATATGATGATCTCATGCGACCACCATTGGATATGCAGTCTATTGTTGCCCTAAATGTTATACGCACATGACTTATGTGAAGGATGCCTGAGTACACACATGCCAGAACACCATCAGGAAGACCTGCTCCTTACCTCTCACTTCTCATGGTGATCCCCTGCCTCCACAGCCGGCCACAGCAAGGAGCTCGATCCACAGCCCAGGCCTCATCCTGTAGCCCCCTTAGGGAAACCCCTCTGCCCACCCCTCCTTCAGTGGATAGTGGAGCTTCATTTTGAACACTGAGGTTGTGATATACAAGTATAGGAGCTTTAAAGTGAAGTAAGGAGAAACACCATAAAAGAAAACAGTTTTGAGCATACCAAAAGAATCTCTGTAGAACACTAAGCAAGTGTGCAAAAGAAATTTCTACAGACTAAAATGCTGTGTGGTCACCATCTTGAATTTTTTTTTTTTTTTTGAGATGGAGTCTCACTCTATCCCCCAGGCTATAGTGCAGTGGCACCATCTTGGCTCACTGCAACCTCCACCTCCTGGGTATAAGCAATTCTCTGTCTCAGCCTCCCAAATAACTGGGATTACAGGCACCCACCACCACACCCAGCTAATGTTTTGTATTTTTAGTAGAGACAGGGGTTTCACCATGTTGGCCAGGCTGGTCTTGAACTCCTGGCCTCATGATCCACCCACCTCTGCCTCCCAAAGTGTTGGGATTATAGGTGTGATCCACCACGCCCGGCCAAAATTTTTAACAATGTTTTAAGAAGGGGCTCCATATTTTCATTTTGCCCTGGATTCCACAGATTCTGTAGTCCTTCTTGATAGGGTCTTCCCATATTGGCAACACCTCTAAACAACCAGAGGACATACTTTGGAAAAGATGTTGTAAAAGAACTGAAATAAGCAAATACTCCCAAGTGGGATATATTCCCTCTCCTGCTTACAAAATTTGTCTTTCAGGTTGTCTGAATTTTTTCACTACACTTTGTCAAATGGTCTGAAATGTTTTTCCATTGGGAAAAAAAATGGTGAAGAAAGGAGAGAAAGGAGAGGAGAAAAATTCTCTTTTCTAAAGAATAGCACTATAAACACACAAGCATATTAGTCATCCAGACAACAGTGTGAATTAATTTAATCTACCCACTTGTCTTCCTCCTCCTGGCTGAGGTCAGCTGCAACATTGCGACTAGGTGGGGAGAGGGAGGCAGGACAAGTGGTCTGGAGCAGGGACTCCCAGTAACAGAGGTGCCACAGCAGCACCTCTGGGTATCAGTTAGGACACTGATGCTGGAAAGTGAGAGGAGAGTGCCCCAGGAGGCAGATGAGAAGTGCAGAGAAGGAGTCAGAACATGCTAATGACACACTTAGCTCATTCCATTCCAGAAATTTGCCCAGGGTAGGTGAATGCCAAGGGCAAGTCAAGATCCCTTTCCTTTTCTGCATGCCATGAGTTCTATTCCATAATGAATTACAGAATTAATTAACATCAGCAATTTAGCTACATTGTGTCCCAAAGACATTTACAAACAGGCCTAGCACGGTGCATACATTACAGGTTTTCTAAGGGCAACAAATGCCCTTCAAATACCAAAATGCTGCTTTATGAATTTATGTTTAGAACACTCCTATCCAAAGATTAGATATAACCTGAATCCTATTCCACTGATGCACATAATGAAGGTAAATACCAGAGATGTATTCTTACAAATAAATTTATTTTTAATGTGCATCCATCCTTTCCACGGATACACCTAATTAGTAGAATAAATGAAACAATAACTTTTGGCATCACTTGCCAAGAATGTTGAAGATTGAAATTGGATGATTAAATCTTTTAACTTAGAATGTAATGGGCACTTTTCTTCCAAAAACTCTAAGTTCCTAATTCATCCTTATATGAAATAAACAAGGGATGAATATCTATATTTCCATGAAAACCAACAGGAGTCACTTGCCCATTTGACAGGTAAATGCACAAGCCCATAGTGGAACACTGTTCCCAGACTAACACTTTTCTGTCTCTGCTGCCCTGAGTATCCATGATCACCAGTACACAGCCCTGTGTAGCCCACAAAGTCTTTTTTCCTGTTTCTCCCTGCACACCAGCCAGCAGCAGGTAAAATGTACAAAACACCAACCATGGGCTGCTCTAAATGCCTTTTTTCTAATCCTTATGACAGTCATTGAAATTAGCCCAATTTTGCAGATGGGAAAATTGAAGCTCAATGAAGTAAGGAGTTCACTCAAAGTCACAAGCAAGCTAATGGTCATGTTGGACTCTCCAGCAGCTACTGTGCTGCTTGGGAGAGTGGGTAGTGGGTGAAGGCAGTTGGGAGAAGGCAGAAGCGGGAACAAACACTGAAGACTCACTGTCCACTTTACAACTTACCTCTCAATCAGGCTAGGTACCAAACTAGGTGGACAGGAGGAGGCTCCCACTTCACCCATGATAGTCTCAGGAACAAAACACAGCCTGTGTATTGCCTTTACAGTAGAAGCTGTATCCCACCCTCACGACCAAGCCTGCAATCTGTCATTGTATCGCCACCAGGATCACACAGACACTTTGCATTAAGTGCCACAGACTACAAGGGCTAGGCTGAAGATGGCCGGATGGGAGCTGCAGCTGTTACTAGCATTGTGAAGGTGACGCTGTGGGTGGCCATGAGCAAAGAGAATGAGAGGATCTCTTTTCTTCAATGCTTTCTCGTGGTTTTTTTTTTTTTTAATCATTTTGCCTGTGCCCCAGCAGCTCTTAAGATGTCCCGAAATATCCTTTGGGATCATATCTTAGGAACATTTAAATATTACCTATTTTACAGCCCTAGGCATTCCAACAAATCTCAATGTATGGCATGCTTTTTTTTTTTTTTTTGAGGCAGTTTTACTCCATCACCCAGGCTGGAGTGTGGTGGCACAATTTTGGTTCACTGAAACCTCCTGGGTTCAAGAGATTCTCCTGCCTCAGACTCCCAAGTGGCTGGGATTACAGGCAAGCACCACCACATTCAGCTAATTTGTTTATTTTTAGTAGAGATGGAGTTTCACCATGTTTGGCCAGGCTGGTCTCAAACTGCCGGCCTCAAGTGATCCGCCCACCTCAGCTTCCCAAAGTGCTGGGATTACAGGCGTGTACCATCGTGCCTGGCCAGCATTCTTTATTAACTAAGCTTTTTCAGAAGAATGACATAGAATGTGAAATTAACATAAAGTTGTAAGAATGTAAATCACTGACATTTTAAAAATGTTCTCAATTTCACCTAACTCTTTTTTTAAAAAATAACTTATGGGCCAGGTGCAGTGGATCACACCTATAATCTCAGCACTTTGGGAGGCTGAGGTGGGTGAATCACCTGAGGTCAGGAGTTCGAGACCAGCCTGGACAACATGGCGAAACCTCATCTCTACTAAAAAGACAAAAATTAGCCCGGCATCGTAGCACGTACCTGTAATCCCAGCTACTCCCGAGGCTGAGGCAAGAGAATTGCTTGAACCCAGAAGGCAGAGGTTGCAGTGAGCCAAGATCATGCCGCTGCACTCCAGCCTGGACAACAGAGTGAGACTCTGTCTCAAGAATAATAATAATAACTTATGTATTTTCTTCTGTGTTGCTACCCAAAGTCTCATTGGTGACAATGATTCTCAAATCTGCGGCACATTCAACTCACCTATGGATCTTTTACACAACATGGTACCTAAGCCCCAGCCTAGACCAAGTGAATCAGGCAGGGCAAGGCCTGGATGATTCAAATTAAGTTTCTAACACTGAGACACTTCAGGGTAGTTGGCATCACCTGGGGATAGATTTAAAGTACTGATGCCTGGGCCACCCCCACCCACGGGGTTTCCATGTAATTGGTCTGGGACGAGCTTATGAAAAGCTCCCCAGGTGACTCTAATGTGCAGCCGAGTTTGAGAACCACTGCAGAGCACAAAGAAAAATTATTCAATAGGAAAAGCTGAGAAATTAAAGGGCGAAAAAAGTAAGAAACAAAACTATTCACACTTCTCTGAGCAGTTGGAACCCAACACTCTGCCTCCATTCTGTTCATCTTCCAAACGTAAGCATTAGTGGAGGTAAAGGTTGCTCCTCACACATCCTCAGGCTGCCTCCTCTCTGTTCCCTCCAAGACTTCCTGCTTAGCTCTTAAAAGCATGGACTTGGAAACAAAGAACCTTGGGTTACAGTCCCAGCTGGGTGACTCAGGCAATGTACTTACCTCCCTGTCTCAGATCCCTCCTATGTAAAGTGATTGCCAAAGAGCTGACACTTCATAAGTATTCAGTAAACCCTGGCTGTTTTAATTACTGGTGGTCTTTCTTCAACTCTTGTGAGGCAAGAGAATAGGATCTGGAGGCTGCCTAAGGCTGATAGACGCTGACTTCCTAGAACTAAATCAAAAGGAAAACCCCAACTTTCCACACCTAAGTAACAAAACGACTAGAGCCTACTCCTTTTGCAAACCCCCAATCCCCTTTCCGCCTGGAAGGTGGAAAATTTGAAAGTAAATACCTCTGATTGGTCGTGAAAAGAACCAATCAGATATTTGCATAGGAGTGTAACTTTGTAACTTCACTTCAGCCTCTGATTGGATGCTTTCCGAAACCAATCAGACTGATAGTGGTTCACTATATTTGCATGAGATATACACCAAGTGGCCAGTGGAAAACCTCTAAAGGATATTTGGACCCCAGAAGATCCTCCTGTAGCCATGGCCCTTGAGCTGCTGTTCTGGCAGTTCCCACCCTATGAAGTGCACTTTCACTTTCAATAAATCTCTGCTTTCCTTGCTTCATTCTTTCCTTGCTTTGATGTGCATTTTGTCCAATTCTTTGTTGAGAATGCCAAGAACCTGGACAACTTGCATTTAAGACCCTCTACTTTGACACTTGTTGGTAATAACTAATAATGATAATTAACACAAATAGGCTTATGATGTTCTAGGTCCTGTTCTATTCTTTACATATATTAACTCATGTAATTCTCACAATCGCCCACAACTCTCAGCAGTCACGAGCTTTGGCAAAAACTGATGGGATCCTTGATCATTGGAAGAGTCCATCCACCCTCTCCCAACAGTCAAGGTGAGCCTAGCACCACCTTCTCTTTGTCCATCTCTTTGTAGGCTTAACATCTGCCTAAGCAATTTTTACCTGTGTCTTTTCCATTTTTTGAAAGGCTTCAACAAAATTACTTGTTTAAAGGCCCAGACACAGTGCTCAGCACCTAAGACTTTCAGACAATATTTCTTTCCCTGTCATCCTTAACGAGTTTGAGTTCTCAAGTCCCTTGGGGATTATTTTCTCCTGAGCAATGCACCTGCGGTTCTAAGTTCACAGCCCAGTGAACAGCAGTGCCTTCTGTTCTGGCCCCCAGATTGGCCTGTGGGCTGGCCTACAAGTCCAGCGCTGGGAAATGACAGCAGCTGCCAGGCATGAAGGAAGCACATCCAGAAGGGACCACCACTCCTCAGAGAGACATCATTGCCCTGATTAGCTGGCATCGGAATGTCATCTCCTTACCACCCCATCCACCCATTGACCCCACATGTGAGCTAAGTGATTTCATTCCACCATTCATTCTTCCCCACAGTCTATAGAGCACTGTACTTCCCCTGAGTTTGCATCCAACCCAGCACACATTTCGAACCCTTCCTCCAGATCCCCCTGAACCTCCCATTGAGGCTTGTTGGTTCAATTTAAGCACTTCCTTAAAGTCACCCCTGCTTTGATGTGCATCCATGCCAAGAATTACCAGTAATGTCTGTATCTTATTACTTCCTGATTGCCCAAACCTTTTACATAGCTTCCCAAAAAGCCAACTTTTAAGGTATTGCTCAGTAATATCACCACTTCTGAATTATACATTAACTTCCCTTATTAATGACTCTGCTTTCTGTCTGGTACTATCTGTCTGGGCATCATTTTTGACGTTTTTGTGGCCCCTTATTTTTAAGCCACACAGTTTATAAAACTAGTTCATCTAAGTATGGGTAAGAACAATTTCCTCCCTTCAAGAAACATAAGGAAGAAAGTGTATGTAGAAAACTTTCTGATTATGTTGGGGGATTAGAGGTGGGTTTTGAAGATGTTGTGGAATGCTGTTTCCCCATGGTTTCCAGGATAGCTTTCAGGGATCTTTTTCTATAGAATAGTCAAAGGGAGCCCCACTGAGTCATCTGTAGGATTACTATTCAGTGGGAAGAATTCATGATCTGGGTCCAACTATGTGGGCTGGGATTCTGAACTTCATCAGGTAGTTCTGAACCCGTGTCAGGTAGCTGCGTATGTAGCCTCAGGCTGTACTTCACATTCCTAACCTTAGTTTCCCCTTCCCTAAAGCGAAGACAATAGGATTGTTGTGTAAATTAAAGGAGATAATGCATTTTAAAGACCTGGCACATAGTAAATACTCCAGAAATTATTGCTGTGGTTTTTATTATCATCTTCATTATCTTTATTAGGAACAGGCTTCTGCTCTTCTCCAGGCTGCATCAAAAACTGAGAGCTGGAAAACACATCTGTGAATAGGGAGGCAGGACTAGATAGGCATTGAGATTCTCCGACTCTGTGGTCAGTGGGCATGCAGGAGGCAGCAGAGCCCCACCCCTGGCATGTCTGGCCTCTCCCCTCCCATTTCCCCTTCCTGCTGCCTGTGCTGGTGACAGCTGAGAGTTTCGACGCACGCAGCTTGGCGCAGCATCTATCTCCTCAACCCTGCTCCTCTTCCCCTCCTTTGTTTCCTGAAGGCGCTGCTGTAGACTCAGATGAGCTGCCGGCAGCTCAGTGAGGAAGCACTCAGAGCCCTTTCTTCCCCCGTATCATATGAATTATGTTAAAGGCTAAAAAATACCAGGATGCACCCTAAACTAGTAACAGCAGTTGGAGGCGTGGAGGTAGTAGGGAGAGAAGGAGGTGGTTGAGAATGCATGCTTTTTGCTTGTTTTATTTTATATAATTTGTAAGCGTTGTGATTGCAGGTAACATTTGCCTTCTTTTTAGTGTTTTTTCATTATTCAAATATTTTAACCTGATTCATGCCTTTTGAAGATTAAAGAAATGAATAATAAAAATTTATCATTTCACTTAAATGAATTCTTCTCTAGTTAGGAATTTCACACCAGGAATGCTTGTTTCATTTCGGTTCCATAGAATAAATAACCCACGCTACGTCTTTGAGCCTTACGAGATGGTAGAGGAAATTCACTGCTATGCATGAGAAAGGCCAACAGAAAGTCTGAAAGGGAGAGGATGAGGTGATGCTTCAATGGAAAGAAGCAAGTGCCAGCCAGGGTTTGGCCTGCAGGTCTCCTGCATTCCTCCTTCAACACCCTGTATTCTGGAAGAATCCCTGCATTCATCTTCTAAGCTTACTTTGCAGTCATCTTTTGTAGTTAGGGTATAGTTAAAAAGAGATTTACTTGCTTGATATTTGACACATGGGTTCACCTATTGATGTTGAGTGCTAGATACACCTATGGAGACCAAAGCAATGTTCTTTGTGTTCACTGTTAGGCACCCAGTGATGCTTTTGAAAGGACTGCAGTACTAAAGGGTAGAGACTATCTCTGCAAACAGTGCTCTGTGTATTCTTAAATCCAGCTTTGGACCTAGGTAAGCTCCTATTCAAAACATAAGGTCTGAGTTTATCTCAATCCATGTGTTGCCAAACTTTCTGCCAAACATTGCCATAAACACATTTCTCTGAATCCTAAATTCATTCCCATCAACTAAATATGTGCTTAGCATTGTCATTGTATTTTAATTTAAAAGAGTCCAAACCAAGTATACATGGGTAAACCTTTTGGGGGGCAATTCAGCAAGACCTACCAAAATTTATTTTACTTCTATAAATACTTGCCCGTGTGCAGAAATATATGCACACATCTACGTATTGTAACGTTCTCTGTTAACAGACTCATTGAAAGCAACACAAGTCTTTTTTAAAAGACTGGTTAAATACATTATTGTACATCTATACAATGGAATATGTGGTGTCATTAAAAAGAATGACGTATATCTCTAAATACCGACAATGAAGTTGTCTAAGACATATTATCAGGGGAAAATAAAAGAGGTCCACTCTATGTATGAGAAGCCTACTTATATAAGTAGAAAAATAATTTGTTGATATGCTCACATAGACATTAAAAATGTAGAAAACCTTTGAAAATCTTTGATTTCATATAGTATATTCTAATAGAAGGCTATGATGTGCCAAGCACTGTTTTAAGCTCTTTATAGATATCAACTTATTTAATGCTCAAGAGAACCTCTGGTGTAGGTGCTGTTACTAACCCTACATTTCAGATAAGGAACGGGAAGGCAGAGAGCTTGAGGTCACATCCTGAAAGCCTTTGCTGGCTAGAGCAGATAGTTTGACCTGTACAGTTTGGCCCAGCATGCTCCTCTTTCTAGTACTGCTTTAATTTTTTTTTTAAATAAGCGGCTATTGCTTTTATTTAAAATTTCAAGAATTAACAGAAAAACAGAATCTAAACCTATTTGGGGCATATCAGTTGCCATTATAAGGCATTCATACACATTGCTGCCTCAGGTTCAGGTTTTGAGGACAGGGTTCAAAAATATTGTCTTTTAAGTGATAGGGAAAGCAGAATTTGCTTCCACTCTTGATGCTTCCTGAAATCTAGCTCAAGAGAGAAAGTTGGTTTTAGAGATCCTGTTTTTCAGACATGCTTCTACAAAATCTTGATAAAGGACCCAAGAGTACAAGCCTTAAGCAAGGGAGGTCTCCAATAAGACCCCCATTCAACAAGGAGGCCAGGGAGTAGATTGGAAGAAGTGAAAAGCTGTGTTGACTGTGGATACCCAAGAGTCATGGAGAGCTTAGGAATGGCAGAGCAATTACCCTCCCTCTAAGGCAGACACTTCAATTGTTGAAAACCCCTCACAGCTCACCTCCTGTTGGTGATTTGGGCATTAACAAGCTGGAGGGTTATTTTTGCTGTTCCACTTAGCTGATGGTATCACACATGAAGGTTTATTAGAAGTACTAAGAAATGTATAAAAGGGTGTGGGGAACAAAGAAGAAAATGTAATTAGCTGGAAAACAGAAAGAGAGCAAACTTCATGATCTGACTGAGGAAGGAAAACAGCAACCCTAAGCCACATACATATATAGAAAGAAACAAGAGTGCTAGAGTGGAGAAGGGAATCCCAAGGACACTCTGGTCCAGTCTGCTGGGGAGGGTAACCATAACAGCCACAAATTTTAGTTGCAGATAACAAGAACCAGGCCAAGGGAGATTCAGGAAAAGGTGGTGGGTGCAGTATGACAAGGGCAGATCAGTGTCTCACAGAAGCCACCCGCAGCTCACAGCCAGGTGGGAGCAGAACTGGAAACTGAAAATCCAGAGGCACCCTGGGAGCAAAATTTTCAGACACGCCAAAATTTTAATCTATGGAGCTCCTTCACCCCACCTACATGGTAGAAAGAAGCAGTGTTTCTATTTGGTCATCTTCCCCAAGCTTTAGTGGTTGGCTTCCGAAAATCAAGAGACCGTTCCAATATCTACAGCAAGTTGGCAGTGTCCTTGGCTCCCTGGATTATTTTGCAATCTGCTGCTCACACGTCTTAGCCTCCTTGATAGGATGAAAGGGAGAGACAGCATTTCCTTTTCTCTGCACGATGCCAACTTCTTTTCTATCCTTGTTTTTATCTTCCTTTTTTCTTCTTCTATGACATTTCTTTGGCTGGCCAGAACATTACTTAACGGTCTCCCTTATGGCATCTCTTGCCCCCTCCCCCAGCCATGAAGCACTCCCATGGTACATTTCTGGCACTGTTCATTGATTGCTCAGAATGGAGTAATTCTCTGGTCTGCATCTAAGCTCAATGCACACACAGCAGCAGCTCCCAGGGTCTACGGAACTGCAGATAGCAGGGTCCAGAAACCTTAGACTGCAAATCTCATCTCAGGATTACTAGTTTTCAAATAAGGAACTGTCTTGATTTGGTTTCTACTGAAAGCAGAACCTGAGATAAGGACCCAGTGCAGGTGGTTTATTTGGGAGGTGAGCCTAGGAAGTGGGAACAGGGGAGTGTGAGAGAGAAAGGGAAAAATTTCATTGCAGAGTATGTTACTGAGTCATCTCTGCAGGCAACAGGGGCTCCACTCTACTGGGGACCTTTGGGAAGTGTTCCTATTCTTCCCCTAATTATCAGCCTGAAGTTCCATCCACTCATTCCAATCATCTTCTGTTGAAGATGTTTGTCTCCCGGGGGTCTGTATTCCTCTCCACTTCCTGGTAGCTCCTGTGCATGGGCCAAGAGGGCTCCCAAGATTTTGAAGAAGGTCTTTCAGGCAGAGGAAAAAAAGAAAACCAGGCTTGGAGCAAGATGCTGTCAGCAGAAGGGAAATCCAACCTTGCAGGGAACAGCCCACTGCATTGAGCCAAATTCAAGGGTCGGCTAGGGGAATGTAACACATAACTTCACCTAGAATATGGTTTTAATTGCTCAAAGTAATATGTACCCATGGTTAAAAAAAATCAAATAGAGAAGAGAATATAGTAAAAGCAGCAATCTCCAACTCCGCTCAGCCCCATACCAAGTTCCACTACCCAGAGCCAACCACGTGTAACTGCTACTAGCTTTTCTTACCTCCAATGCCATGTTTCTTATTCCTCCTCAAAAGAAATACACTATAAAGTCAACCATCCTCTCCATATCAAGGATTTCTCATGAAGTTTTGGTTTTTGACCCTAATCTACCTTTTCACCCAATGAATCATAGATAAGAAACTATATAAGGAATTTAACCCCAGAAAATTAGCTCTTTGCATATAGGCATTAATACTTCATCAGGGATGCTCTTAGCACCGGGCTCTTCAATACAGGCATTCCTTGGAGATGTTGTAGGTTCGGTTCCAGATCACCACAATAAAACAGATATAGCAGTAAAGCAAGTCACAAGAATTTTTTGGTTATCCAGTTCACATAAAAGTTATGTTTACACTATGCTTAATAGATTATAATCTATTAAGTGTGCAATAGTATTGTGTCTAGAAAAATGTTCATACCTTAATTGAAACATGCTTTTGCTGAAAAATACTAATGATGGTCTGAGGCTTCTGCAAGTTTTAATCTTTTTGCTGGTGGAGGTCTTTTCCTTGATGTTATGGTCCTTGACCTGGTTTAGGCTCTGGTTTATGGAAATGCTATGGCTGATCTATTTAGACTATTGAAACCTTGTTCATATCAGCAATGGGACTATTTCACTTTCTTATCATTCATGTATTCGTTGAAGTAGACTTTTAGTTTTCTTCAAGAACTCTTCCTTTGCATTTACAATTTGGCTGTTTGGCTCAAGAGGCCTAGCTTTCAGCCTATCTTGACTTTCAACATGCCTTCCTCACTAAGCTTAATCATTTCTAGCTTTTGATTTAAAGAAACACCTGAGTCTGCCCTTCACTTGAACAGTTTGAAGCCATTGTAGGGTTCTTAACTGGCCTAATTTTAATATTGTTCTGTCTTAGGGTATAGGAAAGCCCAAGGAGAGAAAGAGAGATGGGGGAGCTGCTGGTTGGTGGGGCAGTCAGAACACACACACATTTATTAGGTTTGCCATCTTCTATGGGCACAGTTCATGGCACCCTAAAATAATTACAATAGTAACACCAAAGTTCACAGATCACAGATCACCATAACAGATATAATAATAATGAAAATGTTTGAAATACCGAGAGAATTACTAAAATGTAATGCAGAAATGTGAAATAAGCACATGCTACTGAGAAAATGGCACCAATAGATTTGCCGGCTGTCGGATTGCCACAGACCTTCAACTGGTAAGAATAACAATATCTGCACAGAACAATAAAGTGAAGCACAATAAAATGAGGTGTGCCAGTATAAGCACTCAAGACCTCAGTCTATGGGAAATACTTGGATTCACACAATTTTATTTCCATGCCTGCAATGATGGCAGGAAACACATAGTCATGGCCATGCAGAAGCAAAATCCTAAAACTGGAAGTAAATGGAATTATAACTCTGGAAATTGGTGCTATGGACAAGGAAAATTGCTTTGGGTAAATACTGATTCTAACAAGAATTAAATTTCTGAAAAGCCTACATCCAACACAAGAAGATATCTTGGAATGTGGTGGGATTCCTGCAAAGACTCAGAACTTCTCCTTGCCAATGTAGGTAGAAAATGTCATTTAATTATGTAACAGAAGTACTTGTCTAAGGCAGCCATGCACCCTGGATTTGCTGAGGCAAGCACAATGACAGATATTCTACCCAAGTGGCTCCATAGGACACTTGTTAGATCACATTTGGGTAGCACAAGCCATCCCCTGATAAAAAAGAGCTGTGAATCTAGCCCTAGAGGAAGAGAAGGCCAGCAGCCGTGGAGCCAGCTGTCTTGCCACAGGTCTCAGCATTGACACTACTTATCAGCATGACCCTCAGCAAGTCACTCAGCCTGTCTGTGCCTTGGGTTGCTCATCAGTACATGAGGGGAACGAATGGGATGTACTTCAAAAGATTGTTTTAAAGATTCAATGAGATAGCATAGTGCTTCTCCATTCATCTGTGGTGAAAGAACATATTTCTAAAATTTTCAACTTGTTGTGGACGAATACTCTTACAAATACAAAAAAAAATTACCAGTTGCATAGCAGTGACAAATACAAGTTTCTAAATACATACTCTCGGTTTTTCTACTTATCGTGTCTTAAATTGGTAACAGACTGTTGTCAGTCTGCACTGGTTCCTGGACCGCACTTTGAGCAACATGGCAATCACATATTTAAAGGGTTCGGGGTGTTTCTGGCACACAGTGAGAGCTCAGTAAATGTTGGCTTTTATAATTATTATTACCTGATGTGTCCATTTTATGGTAAAAGCTTTTATTGATGGGAACTGTGTTGTCAGGACCTGTCTCAGGCTGAGCTGACTAGAGCTGAGCCGCCAAAGCAGCAAGTTAAAAGCGATGCACCAAAACGAAAGCAAGAGTGAAGCCTTTATCCACATACTGCGAGAATAAAAGCAAGAGGCTAAAACCAGAGAAAGCTGCCGTCTCTCCCCTGTTCCGTTTCCCCATGGAACAGTGCACCTGTTGAGGATCAGATGGATCTTTGAGGGCGGGGTGGGGGGTGGTGTTTCACTGAATAAGAAGCCCAGAATGAAAGGCTTTTGCAGTTTTATAGACCTGGGGTCCAGAGGAGAGAAGAGGGCTAGAAGTGGAAAAGTTACTGGACACTGAGTCAGTCAGAGTGAGGAACATATCTTCAAGGTTTCCAGATAAGGAGGCACCTTTCCCAGTGGAGGCGCCTGGCTAGGAAATCACTGTGCATAAGAACATGACCAGCCAGCGGGCAGGACTCTGAGCGCAGATCTCTTCAAAGACTGCAGGGCATTGTCTGTGCACCAAGTCTGTGTGGGAAGGGCAGATTTTCCCCGGAAGACTGCCCGGGAAAGCCTTTGTCATTGCCTGTGGAAAAGCCTGAACATTCACACAGAGATTTTTTTTTCCCAGGAGCTGGTCTCTGAACATGTAGCCAAAGCAGCTTCCTAAGAAAGAGCAAAATTCAAATGACAAACATTTGCCCTTCCATGCGGCCTTTTTTAGAGAAATATTCTGACTCAGTGAGTGACCTCATTTGAGAAAGCCTTTTGTAACTGAGATGTTTGCATATCAATAAATAGTATCATTTAGGAAGTCCAACTCAAGAACAGATGCAAAGTCTATAAATAATTTGACTAAAATGAAGGATCTTTTTTTGAAATGCATAAGAAGACAGGTGACACAGCAAAATTCAACTTAGTCTTCATTTCTAAGGAACATGGCTTAAAAACCATTCCACGAACCACAGACTTGGTCATGATAACTTTTCACATAATATTTCAAATTACTTGAGTGGGAAAATATACACACAGTCACAGAAGTCTCATTAGCTCTGCTCAGTAGATTTATTAGAGCTGATTATATCAATGCATCAATGCTCACAACTTTTAGTCTACTCTTACGATCGAGACATTATTATTTCTTTCTTTTTTGTTTTTCGAGACAGAGTCTTGCTCTGTCACCCAGACAGGGGTGCAGTGGCACAATCTCACTCACTGAAACCAACCTCCCCCCGCCACAAGCTCCACCCTGGGTCTAAGCAATTCTTGTGACTCAGCCACCCAAGTAGTTGAGATTATAGTCATGTGCCACCATACTCAGCTAACTGTTGTATTTTAGTAGACATGGCACTTTGTCATGTTGGCCAGGCTGGTCCTGAACTCCTGGCCTCAAGTGATCTGCCTGCCTCGACCTCCCAAAGTGCTGGGATTACAAGCATGAGCTACCACTCTTAAGACATTACTTTTAAGGACTTTGCCACACTGAGCAGGACTCAAGGTATGTGAGGATAGTAAGGAACAAAAGTTGGGAATCTTTAGCTGGGAAAAGAGACTCGTAAGCGTGGGTAAACAATAACATAATTATCTTCAATATTTCCTAGATTAGACATAATCAGAGGTAAATTAACAGGGACCAATGAATAAAGCAACAAGGATGTATATCTGATCTATACACACACAAATATTTTAACACAAAAACATTCAAGAATTTTTAACAATAGAGCATGTCTTAGTTCAAGCTGCTAATACCAGAAATAGCACAGACAGGAGTGGTTTAAACAATAAAGATTTATTTCTCACATTTCTCGAGGTTTGGAAGTCTAAGATGAAGGTGCTAGCAGATTTGGTGAATGGCGAGGGCCCATCTTCTGGCTTGTAGACAGCCGTCTTCTCACTGTGGCCTCACACGTCCAAGATAGAAATCATCTTTCTCATATCCTTTCTTGTGTGAGCACTAATGCTATTTTTGAAAGTCTCCATCCTCATGACCTAATAACCTATCAAAGGCTCCACCTCCAAACACTGTCATACTGAGAATTAGGCCTTCAACAAGTTAATTCGGGGGAGATACAAAAATTCAATCCATAGCAGGCTACCTGATTAGAAAACCAAGTATCTGTAGCTCTATACATTTTTCGATGCTAAAAATGGCAATGGATGGGTTAATGCATGAATACAAAAGCAACACACACAAAAAAGTTTAATCAGCTTTATTCATTCAGAGTGTATAACATAGATCAAGTCAATGAAACTAGTGGCAATAACAGGAATAAACTGGTCTCAAAAAATTGAGATATTTCAATAAGCATATGTTTACATTCTGACTCCAGATTTATCTCACAGACAGTAACTCTTAACGTGTTTCTTAACTCGTATTTAATTTTTATTTCAACACCTTTCTGAAAAGAAAATATTTTCAGAAAGTTAGGTATAAGCAAAAGTTGCCTAAACTTTAGGCACATAAATTTCATAATGTAAGTATCATAGCAGTTCTGAAGTAATATACTGACTTTTAACATGACAGGGAATTTTGCATCATGTTGGAAGTCTTCATTATCCTTCAGCTCAATCAAGTCCCCCCAAAACTAAGCCAAACTAATAGGACATACTCTTGAGAGTTCATCATATCCTGAGGTTTGCACTTGAAAGGCTGCTGCAGAAGCATAATGTATAATTCATACTTCTCAAATATCTGTGAATTTCTTTTGAAACTGGGTATTCATTTCTACAAAATTCATTTGTGGACTGCCACAAAACTTGGGATACTATTGAGTTCAGGACAGTTTAGTTCAGACATTTCAGGAACAGGAAACTGGACTCAAGCTGGCTCAGACATTGAAATAATTTATTGGCCCACATAATTTAAAGTTCAAAGCTAGCACAGAGCTTAGGCACGGTTTGTTCAGGACTCTGGCTCAATCTCTCTGCATTTCTCTTGACTTTATTTCTTTTTAATTTTATTTCAATAGTTTTTGGGGAACAGCTGGTTTTGGTTACATGGATAAGTTCTTTAGTGGTGACTTCTGAAATTTTAGTGCACTCATCACCTGGTCAGTGTACACTGTACCCAGTGCATAGTCCTTCAGCCCTCAAGCCTTGTCTGCCCTTTCCCTGAATCCCCAAAGTCCATTACATAATTTTTATGCCTTTGTGTTCTCATAGCTTAGTTCCCACTTATAAGTGAGAATATGCAACATTCCATTCCTGAGGTACTTCACCTAAAATAATGGTCTCCAACTCTATGCAGTTTGCTGCAAATGTCATTATTTTGTTTCTTTCTATGGCTGATTAGTTTTCCATGGTGCATATATACCACATTTTCTTTATTCACTAATTGGTTGATAGGCATTTAGACTGGTTCCACATTTTTGCAATTGCAAATCGTGCTGCTATAAACATGTGTGTGCCAGTGTCTTTTCCATATAATGACTTCCTTTCCTACCCAGCAGTGAAATTGCTGGATTGAACGGTGGTTATACTTTTAGTTATCTAAGGACTCTCCATACTGTCTTCCTAAGTAGTTGTATTGGTTTACATTTCCACCAGCAGTGTAAAAAATGTTCCTTTTTCACCACATCCACACCAACATCTGGGTTTTTTTTATTTTTTAATTATGGCCATTTTTGCAGGAGTAAGGTGGTATCATATTGTGGTTTTCATTTGCATTTCCCTGATAATTAGTGATCCTGAGCATATTTTATTTGTTTGTTGGCCATTTGTTTATCCTCTTTTGAGAACTGTCTGTTCATATCTTTTGCCCACTTTTTGATGGGATTATTTGTTTTTTCCTTGCTGATTTGTTGCCGTTCCTGGATATTAGTTCCTTGTTAAATGCATAGTTCATGAATATTTTCTTCCATTCTACGGGTTGTCCATTTACTCTGATGATTATTATTTCTTTTGCTGTGCAGAAGCTTTTTAGTTTTATTAGGTTCTATTTAGTTATTTTTGTTTTTGTTGCATTTGCTTTTGCTTCTTGGTCATAAAGTCTTTGCCTAAGCCAATGTCTAGAAGAGTATTTCTGACGTTTTCTTCTAGAATTTTTATGGTTTCAGGTCTTAGATTTAATCTTTCTTCCATCTTGAATCAATGCTTGTATGAGGTGAGAGTTGAGGATCCAGTTTTATTCTTCTACATGCGGCTTGCAAATTATCCCAACACCATTTGTTGAATAGGATGACATTTCCCCAGTTTATGTTTTGTTTTGTTTTGTTTGAGATGGAGTTTCATTCTTGTCATCAAGGCTGGAGTGCAATAGCATGATCTTGGCTCACTGCAACCTTGACCTCCCAGGTTCAAGCAATTCTCCTGCCTCAACTTCCTGAGTAGCTGGGATTACAAGCACCTGCCATTATGCCCGGCTACTTTTTGTACTTTTAGTAGAGATGAGGTTTCACAATGTTGACCAGGCTTGTCGAAAACTCCTGACCTCAGGTGATCTGCCTGCCTTGGCCTCCCAAAGTGCTAGGATTACAGATGTGAGCCACCACACCTGCCTTCAATTTATGTTTTTGTTTCTTTGTCGAAGGCCAGTTAGCTGTAAGTATTTGGATTTATTTCTGGGTTCTCTACTCTGTTCCACTGGTCTACATGCCATTTTTATACCAGTCTTATGCTGTTTTGTTAACTATAGCCTTATAATGTAGCTTGAAGTCGGGTAATGTGATGCCTCCAAATTTGTTCTTTTTGCTTAGTCTTGCTTTGGCTATGTGGGCTCCTTTTTGCTTCCATATGAATTTTAGAATTGTTTTTCAACTAGTTCTGTGAAGAATGATGACACTGTTTTGATGGGAAGTACACTGAATCTGTAGATTGCTTTTGGCAGTATTGTCTTTTTCACAATATTGATTCTACCCACCCACGAGCATGTGACATGTTTCCATTTGTTTGTGTCATCTATGATTTCCTTCAGCAATGTTTTTTAGTTTTTCTTGTAGAAATCTTTTATCTCCTTGGTTAAGTATATTCCTAGGTTTTTGGGGTTTTTTTTTTTTTTTGTTTGCAGCTGCTGTAAAAGGAATTGAGTTCTTTATCTGATTCTCAGTTTGGTCATTGTTGCTATATAGCCATGCTACTGGCTTGTGTACATGAATTTTCTATCCAAAAACTTTACTGAATTCATTTATCAGTTCTATGAGCTTTATGGATGAGTCTTCAGTGTTTTCTAGGTATATGATCATATCGTCAGTGAACAATGACAGTTTGACTTTCTCTTTACTGATTTGGATGCTCTTTATTTCTTTCTCTTGTCTGATTGCTCTGGCTAGGACTTCCAATACTTTGTTGAGTACAAGTGGTGAAAGTTGGCATCCTTGTCTTGTTCCAGTTCTCAGGGGCAATGCTTTCAGCTTTTCCCCATTCAGTATGATGTGGCTCCTGACTTTATTTCTGGGCAAGCTGCCTCTTCAGGATAACTTTTCTTTGTAACACAATGGCAGCAGCAGGTTTAGGCTATAAATCCGTATTTTTTGTTATCCCAAAAGAAAGGGATTTCCTGTGTCCCACAACTCTTCAAAAATTTTTCTAAGTACCACATTGATTAGGCAACCTCTAAAACAATCCTTTGGACTAAGGAAATGTCATGTACTGAATGGCTTAGTACTCAGTTACCTGGAGCAATACACATAGACTCAGGGCAAGATTTGGATATGTAGCATTTGCTAATTTCCATGGTGTAAATATTCCCACCATAGCCAATAAAGTGAGAGAGAGAGAAAAAATGGAAACACTATGGAAAATGCCATAAATATTGTCAAGAGGCAGAGAATGAAGAAATAACAGAACATATTTTAAGGCATTGAGGGACAAATAATACCTTTTACTGATTTAAGTCTACTTAATAAAATGGTTACATACATAAAGACTAGAGTAATAGATGCCAAACTATGAGCAGTTAATACTTGGTGATAGCATTATGAGTAAATGTCTTTGTATTTTTTTAAATATACATATATATGAATAAACAACATATCTCTTTTATAACAGGAAAAAATGGTATTTTCATAATATTATTTGCCAAAATACATCTGGAATAGATGTCAGAATTCAGCACTTCTAATGCAGCATTCTCTACTTAATTATGTATAATCAATCAACAAGCATTTGCCTCATTCAAAGCAATAGAATGAAATTGTTAGTAAAAGAAATGGCTGATTTTTACACATTATAAACTCACTCTTTCTGCAATGTCACTCAAATATTTATTGATCACCCTCTGTCTACCATAATCATTTTTACAAATTGTTCCCAAAACAATTTTACTGATATTCATCTTTATAATAATATTCCAAACTTTTAATTGTAATAAAAATCATTAAAATAAATGCATGTTTTGCTGATTAATAATCTTATAATAGTATTACTATGATGCTTACTTCAAGCTACAAGACATGAAAATATTGAAAAAATGATGAAGTTGATGGACCAGAAAAACCATCTATTCATTACATGAGGAATTTAAATTATCAGAAACTAAGTGGTTTTCCTTGCTTTAAAGAAATTATAACGTCTGAGTGGCATGAAATGAAATAAGACAGAAATTCATCTTTCTTCCTCTGCCTCTCATTCATAAACCTTTTTGTTCATTTCAAAATGGAAAGTAAGAAGAATTAATGAGATTTTTGCCTGAAGTATATCCCTCTAAACCCACATCTATTTAAATTAAAAACTCACCAAAACAGTGTCTGCATTTTCAGTAATTCTTGAAAAATAATTGTATAGCCTTCAAATGACAATCTCAAAAGATAAAGAAATGGTACAAATATATTTAAGAAACTGTTTGAATCTATATATTTTTCCTCTTGAGTCTTTTTTCAAATTGAAGTCTTCATATGAAATGTTTTATAAGCCTATTCAAGTGTCTACACTTATTTCTATACCTAGCATAAGATTGTATCATTTTATCATGTTAGAAACCAGCACTTATAGGACAACTGCTCTGAAATTCATATGCCACAGCACATAACTGAAGGGTTTTCAGTGGAGTGGTCTTGAGGGTAGATGAGCTTTCTCCCCAGGTGTCTGCCTTCCATACTAGATAAGGAACTCCTCCAAGCAAGGAATTTTCTTTATGTCATAGGCACCTTTGCATATTGATGACATATAATTGGTTTCAGTGAAATTTATTAAATAAATGATTCAGTAATTGAATGAAGCTCTGCTTTGCCCAGTGACTCAAATTCATGAATTCAGAAACAACCTTAAATAAGCAGAGATGTCAAATTGGATGAAGGGCATAGTCACATGGTAGCTTCTCAAGTCATCCATTCTCAAAACCTCAAAAGCTCCTTGAGCCTTCTGGCCATTTTCAAAGGCAAAGAAATTGTGGCAACTCCATCTTATTCACTGAAAGCTGTTGCCCAATTTAGGTTTCAAGGAGGTCTTTCTAGCAAGCTATTAAGATAAGCACCCAGTGTCTAATTGGAACACTGAATCCTGAGTTATGGGTGCCCCTCTATCACAGAATTCTCCCCTATCCAGCCTATATTCCTCCCTCTCAGGACTAACATTTTCAAGATCAATTCCCCGTGTGCTCCCTCATTTCTTCTGGGTGCTTATTATCCAGATTCTTCAACTCCTTTGTAGGGACCACCTCACCCTAAAGCAGGGCTCTACTTCCCCATTCAGGCTGAGCAGCTGAGATCTGAATCTAGTTATTGGCCTGAAGGCAATGAGGGTGGTGGACTTGAGCTTGAGGAGAACTAGCAAGTCGACTTCCTTGCCCTAAACTAAGGCTTCTCAAAGTATCCAGACAATGGGAAGCAAGGGAAAATGTTTTCCTTTGGAAACAGTGATGGAGCTGCTTCTGCTAATGAGGATCCAGAGGAATTGGGGCCCTTATGGTTACCCTCCCGTGTCTCAAAGTCCCCATCTTTTCCTCTCAGGGTGCTAAATTTGACAGAGGAAGCTTGTTGAGATGGAGCATATAATATGTCTTGCATTTCTGCCACCCTTTTAATTAAATCCAGAGCTTCATTTTCAGCACAGGCTTCATGGCAGCTGTGAGAAATGAGTCCTTTAAAGCTGCCTTAGGAACACTCTGGCTGACAAAGCATGGCTTAAATGTGTCTATGATTCTCTTTTTCTAAAGCGACTAATTCCATCAAAAGAAGACACCTCATGCCACAATCCTTATAAATTTTTTTCCTCTCATAACAACCAGATGCATCAGTCACACAACTACCAATGCCTTGTCTTAAAGCTATACTTCTCAATAAACCACAAGTGAAAACATCAATAATTTTGATAAGTGTTCAGAAGAAGAATGCCCCCCACAAAGATATCTACTTTCCAGAAGCTGTGAATATGCCACTTTATATATAGACAAAAGGGACTTTGCAGATGTGATTGAGGTTAGGTAGTTTGAGATGGGGAGATTATCCTGGATTATCAAATGGGCTCAGTCTAATCATTTGAGACTTTAAAGACAAAGATACTTTCCCAACTGGGTAAGAAGTGACCACAGAACAAGGGTCAGGGAGATGCTACTGCCTTTGAAGAGAGAAAAAGGAGCCAAAAGCCAAGAAAATGCGGGTGACCTCTAGAAGCTAGAGAAGGTCAGGAGACAGCTTCTTCTTTGGAGCCTCTGGAAAAGAACACAACCTTACTGACACCCTGATTTTAGCCCAGAGAGACCTCTATCAGACTTCCACCCTACAAACTTTAAGATAATAAATTAGGTCAGGAGCGCTGGCTCACACCTGTAATCCCAGCACTTTAGGAGGCTGAGGTGGGTGCATCACTTGAGGTCAGGAGTTCAAGAGCAGCTTGGCCAACATGGTAAAAATTCTGTCTCTACTAAAAATATAAAAATTAACCAGGCATGGTGGCAGGTGCCTGTAGTCCCAGCTACTCAAGAGGCTGAGGCAAGAGAATTGCTTAAATCCAGGAGGCAGAGGCTGCAGTGAGTTGAGATCACACCACTGCACTCCAGCCTGGGCAAGAGAGCAAGACTCCATCTCAAAAAAAAATTTTTTTTAATTTAATTTAAAAAATTTAATACCTTGTGTTGTTTTAAGCCATGAAGATTATGATAATTTGTCACAACAGCAATAGAAAACTAATTCAGGATGCTGCTGCTTGCCAAAATTGTTAACATTTCATTTTCCCCAAGCAATGAAGTTCCTAATGCTTTCAGATTGATAGGGAGCTCAACCCAAATTCCAGTCTTGACCCACTCCACTACCTGTGTTTCCTAGAAAACAAAACCTGTGGCAAAACCTATGTACTGAGGCTTTATGGGAAAGGACAATCCCAGGACAGCAAGAGTGTGGAGGAAAGGAGATCGAGTTAGCAAATATAAGATCCACATCACTTATCCACTTACCTGGCCACAGCTTACAAGACTACACAGCCAGTTGCTTGGCCACGTGGCCCATCTTACAGAAAGATCATGGAAAACCACTTCCCCTCAGAAGAGTCCATCAGGGGCAGAAAGGAAGACAAATGAAAACTGTAAGCACATCTCCTGTGTTCATTAGTCAGAATGTTCCCTCCACGCTTTCAAGGTCTTCACCCACTAGGGTGACCACCAGGGAACCCAAGTCCCACAGCCTGCAGTGCACAAGTGGAGCAAAGGACCAAGACTCCCCCAGTCCTTAGATGATGGCTAAGGGCAAGGCTGACACAGCTCCAGCCAAGACGTGCACCATGGAGAGCATGGAGAGCCCAACCATTGCCAAGTGGGCAGGGGAGGACTGAGACCCAAGGATAGAAGGAGATGACGGGCTTTCCATTGAGTGAACTGCTCAGGACCTGGGGTAAAGGATGAGCAATGAGACTCTAGAGGGGAACGTGAAAGAGGTCTCATATAGCAGCTTAGATATTTCCATAATGTGAGACCTCTAAAATTAGAAACCTAAGACAAATAGCAGAGGTGAAAATTTTTATTTTTAAAAGTTTTTTAATTACAAAATTTCATCAGCACACATACACGTACAATCACCTAATTTGTAATTACTACATGTTGGTATACAAATTTTAGAGTTGACCAGTCATGCTCAATGGATTTTTTGGACCGCCTTTGAAAAGCTCCACTTTTCTGAGTCTAATGTTTCTATACCAGATTAACATTGCTTTTGTTGGTCAATGGGGAAATGGGACAAGACCAGACAATCTTACCTAGGTCTTACTGGAAGGGCTGGACCTGCTGTCCTTTGGTACCCTTTGATTTCAGGATGTCAGCCAATCATGCCACTGTCTTAGGTCAGCTCTGATGTAGCTTTTTTGATTTGGTTTTGTTTTGTTCTTTTCCAGACAGAGTCTCGTTCTGTCACTTAGGCTGGAGTGCAATGGTACAGTCATGGTTCACTGCAGCCTTGACTTCCTGGGCTCAAAGAATCCTCCCACTCAGCCTTTTGAGTGAGCATCTGGGACCACAGGTGCACACCACCATGCCCAGCTAATTTTTTTAAATTTTTTGTAAAGACAGGGTCTTACCATATTGCCCAGGCTAGTCTCAAACTCCTAGCTCAGGTGAGTCTCCTGCCTTGCTCGCAAAGCACTGGGATTACAGGCATAAGCCACTCTGCCAACCCTGATGTAGCTTCTTTTTTGAAACAGGGTCTCACTCTCACCCAGGCTGGAGTGCAGTGCACGGTAATGACTCACTGCAGCCTCAGCCCCCCAGGCCGAGGTGATCCTCCCTCCTCAGCCTCCTGAGTAGCTGGGACTACATGTGTGCACCACTATGCCCAGCTAATTTTTTGTATTTTTCTGTAGAAATGAGGTCTCTCCATATTGTCCAGGCTGGTCTCAAACACATGGGCTCGAGTGAGCCTCTCAAAGTGCTGAGATTACAGGCATGAGTCTCCACGCAAGGCCTGGTGTAGCTTTTTCATGGAGCGATGTTCTTCAGCAAATGTATGCTGATATTCTTTTCCAAAGCTTTCTACCTGTCTGGTTTCTTATACATACACCCCTTTCCTTATTGGCTTCTTAACTCTAAACTATTTTTGTATCACATTTATAGCTATTACAGTTGACCTAGTATTTACAGTTATTAAAATGAAAATTATTTACAATTAAATCCATAGCACACCCCCCTAGGATTTTTTTCTCACTGGGTGTGAATTTCAAAAAAAGAAGCCCAGGGTAGATCAAATAACTTGCTGATTCAGAGGCTTCCAAATGTTGGTACGAGGCTTGGGAACATAACAGATCACCCTTCCTGTAAATATCCAAACTACTTAGAAATTGACTGTTCCCTACATAGTTACAGTATGAGAGTCACTGTAAGTTCTTAAATTAAAAAAAAAATCAGTGGATTAGCTGACCATATGTCCTTATACATTTAGTATACTGGGGACTTAACTTACGGTCTCTTTGTGATTTAAGTTTAAACCCATAAAGCTGCACAGTGGCAGTTTTCTTCACGAACAGCTTTTTTATCAGCTCTCTGCACAGTGTCCAGGTAATGAAGTCCAGGGGCCTCAGAGAGCTGGCCCTGTGAAAGTAATTCCATGGCTATAGGAAAATTCATTAAAATAATGGGTAACCACAGAAATGTGTTTTTATAAGAGCTACCATTGTAGTTGTTGTGAAATGTACTTAAATATTCAGAGTAGCTACAGTACTTGGCATTTTAAATAAAATACAGTTAGTGGATTGAAATGGTAATAGCTTGTCAGGATTCTTAAAATAAAAATGGAGCCTGGTAGGATAAATTACTTTATATGGAAATTACCTCCAAGTCTACTCTGATACATGACTGTTTTTTAACATGCTGAGCAGGATTTAATAAAGCTAACTCTGATAGAGTCTGATAGCCTATGTTTTCTAGTGGTTCTTAAGGTTTAGTGGGTTTAAGAATCATCTGGCTAATTGTTAAATATGCCTATCTTAGTTCCTATCCCAAGGGACTTCTGAATCAATAGATCCAAGGTGGGACCCAGAAATCTACATTTTAAGGAGCATTTCCTCCCTTTAGGTGATTCTGACACAGGTAGTTTACAAAGCACTCTTTTAAGATAACCACTGTGGGAGTCTATGGTTTGGTCCACTATCCTAAAACCTCAGTGGGTGCACCAGCCAGGAATACCATGGAGAAGTTGATAAGTCATAAGTACTGCATGCAAGGACGGCTCCTACAGTACTCTTCACATCCTCTCAGGCCTCACTTGTCACCAGTAACTTCAAAATAGCAGCCAGTAGCCTGTTCTCCATGAGCTATGACCAGATTAATGGGGTCACAATCCATCAGGATTTCATCTCACGCCTGTGCCTCCCATTATCACTTCCTGCCGTACGGTTGCACTGTTGACACAGAGGCATAAGACATGGTGGGCTCCACTGGTGCCCACAAACATGCAACCTGGAAGCCCTTGTGGAATTAATGTCCCATGATGAAAATCTTGGATCTAGGGAAATGGAGACAGCAGATGATTTTTTAATAATCTTCCCCCAGTGGACAATCAAAAGAGGCAATCATTTCTACGGCCTCCCAAAACAGGATTTCCACTGAGATCAAGCAATGATCACACTGGATACCTCAAATGGCGCGCTCTCTCTCTACCTCTGTCATTCCCTGTCCCATTCCTCTTGTCTTCACAACTGCTCCGGGGTATTGGACTCCTTGATAGCATAAGAGCACATAATCTTTGCCCCAGGCTCTGCTTTCTGGGGAACCCAAGCTAAGATACATTCTAGAATTTAGTTATTTAACTGTAGTGCAGCAAAGAATTAAAAATTCACAGGATCCTCTAACCTGACCCATTCTTGCTTCACTGCCCATGGCTAAGATCTCTGAACTTTGGACAGAACATTTCCATGAGGAACAAAGAAGATATTGAGAAGCCACATCCACTAATAACAGCATGTAGCCTTCATCATGTGTGTATTCTTCGCACTGCTAACTAGCTAAAGAAGCTTCGCCAAGTCTAATCTAAGCTGTCACTCTCACCAGTCCCCAGACCTAGACTGACCAAGCTTTAAAGTCTAGCGCAGCTCAGTTTGGTTACATCAAATTCAACTAGATTAAAAGATTTGTCTGTTCAACAAGAATGTGATTTCAGTTAGAGATCCAGAACTATTATTCCAACAAAACTTAGTTCCATTTCTCAGCTGTATCCTTTCTATGACCTAGATTAGGACATCACTCCCACCACATTCTGTTAGTTAGAAGTGAGTCACCAAGTACAGCTCATGTTCACACTCACACAAAGGGAAATTAGACTTCACCTTTTGTAAGTAGGATTATCAAGGAACAGAAAGCCACCATCTGGCTTCATGCTGGACAGGCTTACCAACATATTCACATTTCAGAAATCCTAGTTAAACTGCCACTTCTGGAGGACAGAGTTATGACCATCATTTTTCAGTACAAATCTGAAAAATTTGGTTCAGTAGACCCCAAATATTTGCTAAATAAATAGTTGAAAAAGAAAAGGACTTTATCTTCGTGGTCCCCTGCACTTCCATTATTTCAATCATCACTAGAGCTAAGCATTTATTCACATTATAGCTATCAGTTCAAACACTTCATATCTTAACTGACATGCCAGGTAGAAAATTGAAACAGTTAGCTGAATAACTCAGGCTAAAAGTGTTTTCACTTCAATTACTTGCAAAGATGATTCAGGAATGTTTGCCTATAGTGAGATTATTTTTCCCCACCAGAGGCAGCATACTTTCTCCTCAAGATTTTTCCTCCCTCAAGTCAACCTCAAATTTCTTCCAGATGGCTCTGAGAAACTCAGAGCAGCAATTTGTCACCAATCCTTTTATTGAAGGTGGAACACACTGTTGCAGTTTTAACTAGTCCCAGATCAGCAGTAACATATCAAGCACTGATTTCTTCATTAGCTTCTCATACTCTGTTGCTTCTATAACTTCTAGGGACTGAGAACTACAGTGTCTCAACCAAAGAATCAGCAACCCATTTCGCATCCGCAAAGAGGTATGTGGTGTGCATCAAGCACAAGAGGCCAAATGTATATGCTTTAAATCTATAGTACCTGAAGCCAAAAACAGTTTTTAAAAATTCTTCCATAGCTTTTTCAAGTATACTTATGATTTCATTATTTAAGTTTAAATATTTTTAAAGTATTACACAAAATGCAGAAGCAGAAAAGGCATTGTTGATATATTTAAACAAATCAAAGTTTAACATTTCTGCAAGGCAAAAATCCTCCATAATTTAAATCAAAAGATAAATAACAAGAAAAAACCTATAACTCATTTGACTAAACACTGATTTTCTTAATATATGAAGAGCTTCTATAATTTGATAAAAGAATAGCAAGCCCTTGCAAAAGTAGACAAAAGGTATAAACTGATAGCTTAAGGTCAAGGAAGTGGAAGTGGTTCAAACATATAAACAGATGCCCAACCTTTTATCTAATAAGAGAATGCAAGTTGAAAGAACACTAGGGTATCATTTTTATCTATTAAATTTGAAAATATGAAAAAAGTTTGATAACATATTCTGTTAGAAAAGGCGTGGGAAACAGGCACTCTTTTATAGCTTGATGGTGGGAGTAAAAACTCCGTGGAGACCAGTGTGCTCACACTGATCTCTATTACAAATGTATTTGCCTTTTGGCCTTCTTGAACCACTGCTAGAATGATGTCCTAGAATTACTTCCATGCAAGTATAAAATGACAGATATATGAGCCTCATTACAGCATAGTATAGAATATTGAAACCATTTAAATGTCTACCAAGAGCAGATGGATTAAACAAAATAGTACAAATATGTGCAATGGAGCACAGCTACTAGAAAACAAAATAGATCTTTATATACCAATATGGACTAAGTTCCAAAATATATCGTTAAGAAAAAATTAAAAATAAAGTGCAGAATAATTTACATAGTATGTTATGTTTCTACCTTAAGAATATATATCAAAGCTATATTGAAACAGGGTTGCTGGGAGACAGAAAGGATATCTATTTTTTCATTTTGTTGGACTTAAACCTTTTATATTTTGCATTATGAGAATGAATTACTAATTTAATAAATAAATAAAAATTTTAAAATCATGCTCTCCCAGAATGTGGTTCTATAATGGGACAAAGCACAGACTTTTCAATTGACCCACTGCCCAATACAGCAAAAGCAGTGCTAAGAGGAAAGTTTATAGAATTACATGCCTACATCAAAAAAGTAGAAAGATTACAAATTAGCAATGTAACAACCCACCTCAAATGACTAAAAAAGCAAGAATAAACCAACCCCAAAATTAGCAGAAAAAAAAAAGAAATAACAAAGATCAGAGCAGAACTAAATGAAATAGGACCAAAAAACAATAAGAAGGATCAATGAAACAAAAAGTTGGTTCTTCCAAAAGATAAAACTCATAAACCCCTAGCTAGAAGAGAGAAGACCCAAATAAGCAAAATCAGAAATAAAAAGGGAGACATTACAACTGATAACACAGAAATACAAATGATCAGAGACTATCATGAAACATTGTACACTCACAAACATGAAACCTAGAGAAAACGGATACATGGCTGGAAACATACGGCCTCCCAAGACTGAACCAGGAAGCAATAGAAAACCTAAACAGACAATTAACAAGCTGAGATTGAATGACTAATAAAAAATCTACCAATAACAACAACAAAAAGCCCAGGACCAGATGAAGTCACAGCTGAATCTACCAAACAAACACAAAACAACTAATACCAATCCTCCTAAAACTATTCTAAAACATTGAGGAGAATGGAATTCTCCCTAACTTATTCTATGAGACTGTAACAGCAAAACCAGGCAAAGGCACAACAAAAAAATAAAGACATACTAATATCCCTGATGAACATAGATACAAAAATTGTCATCAAAATACTAGCAAACAGAGTATGAAAAAGGGAATTCTGCCAAGATGGACAAATAGCAATAGTTCCAGTCTGCAGTTCCCAGCAAGAGCATGTCAGAAGACAAGTGATCTCCGCATTTCCAACTGAGGTACCAGGTTCATCTCATTGGGACTGGTTAGACAGTAGGAACAGCCCAAGGTGGGCAACCTGAAGCAGGGTGGGGCACCGCCTCACCCAGGAGGTGCAAGGGCCAGAGAACTCTTGCTCCCAGCCAAGGGAAGCCATTAGAAACTTTTCTGGACACTTCGGCACTCCAGCTCAGATACTGCACTTTTCCAATGGTCTAAACAACCCTCAGACCAGGACATTCCTCTGGCACCTACAACACCAGTGCCTCAGGCTTCCAGCACAAAATTGGGCACCCATTTTAGTTGGTGGCACCTGGAACGCCTGTGAGACAGAACCACCCATTCCTCTGAAAAAGGGGGTTGAAGCCAGGGAACCAAGCAAGCTGGCTCGGCGGGTCCCACTCCTATGAAGACTTGCTAGCTAAAACCCACAGGCTTGAAATTCTTGCAACCGACACAGCAGTCTGAGCTCCACCCAGGACGTTTGAGCTTGGTGGGGGGAGAGGCACCCACCATTGCTGAGGCTCTGGTAGGTGTCTTCAACATTGCCTGTGTAAACAAAGCCACCAGGAAGTTTACACAGCAGTTGGGCAGAGCCCAGCACTGCAGCTCAGCAAGGCCTCTGCAGGCAGACTGTTAAGTAGATTCCCTTCTTGCTGGGCAGGGCATTTCAGAAAACAAAGACAACAGCCTGTCAGGGACTTAGAAAGCCCCCACCTTCCTGGGACAGAGCACCTGGGAAATGGGGCGGTTGTGGGATCCGCTTCAGCATACTTAAATACCCCTGCCCAGCAGCCCTGAAGGGAACAATGGATCCCCCAGCACAGTGCTTGAGCTCCATTAAGGGACAGGCTGCCTCCTCAAGTGGCTCGCTGATCCCCCATGTATCCTAACTGGGAGACACGTCATACAGGAGAGCTCTGGCTGACATCTGGCAGGTACCCTTTTGGGACAAAGCTACCAGGAAAAGGAAGAGGCAGCAATCTTTGCTGTTCTGTGGCCCCCACAGGTAATTCTCAGGCAAGCAGGGTCTAGAGTGGACCTCCAGCAAACTCAGCAGACCTGCAGCAGAGGGGCCTGACTGTCAGAAGGAAAACTAACAAACAGAAAGAAATACCTTCAACATCAACAGAAAGGACGTCCACTCAGAAACCACATCCAAAAGTCACCAACCTCAAAGACAAAATGTAGATAAATCCACAAAGATGGGAAGGAACCAGCACAAAAATGCTGAAACTGCCAAAAGCCAGAACACCTCTTCTTCTCCAAGGGATCACAACCTCTCACCAGTAAGGGAACAAAACCAAATGAAGAATGAATATGACAAATTAACAGAAGCAAGCTTCAGAAGGTGGGTAATAACAAACTTCTCCAAGCTAAAGGAGCATGTTCTAACCCAATGCAAAGAAACTAAGAACCTTGAAAAAAGGTTAGACGAACTGCTAACGAGAATAACCAGCATGGAAAAGAACATAAACAACATGATGGAGCTGAAAAACACAGCATGCGAATTCCATGAAGCATACACAAGTTTCAATAGCTGAATTGATCAAGCAGAAGAAACGATATCAGAGATTGGAGATCATCTCAATGAAATAAAGTGAGAAGGCAAGATTAGAGAAAAAAGAGTGAAAAGAAATGAATAAAGCCCCCAAGAAATATGAAATTATGTGAAAAGACCTAATCTACGTTTGATAGGTGTACCTGAATGTGACGAAGAGAATGAATCCAAGCTGGAAAATACTCTTCAGGATATTATCCAGGAGAACTTCCCCAACCTAGCAAGGCAGGCCAAGATTCAAGTCCAGGAAATACAGAGAACACCAAAAAGATATTCCTCAAGAAGAGCAACCCCAAGGCACATAATCATCAGATTCACCAGTGTTGAAATGAAGAAAAAATGCTAACAGCAGCCAGAGAGAAGGGTCGGGTTACCCACAAAGGGAAGCCCATCAGACTCACAGCAGATCTCTCAGCAGAAACGCTCCAAGCCAGAAGAGAGTGGGGGACAATATTCAACATCCTAAAAGAAAAGAATTTTCAACCCATACATTTCATATCCAGCCAAAATAAGTTTCATAAGTGAAGGAGAAATAAAATCCTTTACAGACAAACAACTGCTGAGAAATTTTGTCACCACCAGACCTGCCCTATAAGAGCTCTTCAATGAAGAACTAAGCATGGAAAGGGATAAGAAGTACCAGCCACTGCAAAAACATATCAATCTGTAAAGACCATTGATACTATGAGTAAACTGCATCAACAAACAGGAAAAACAACCAGCTAGCATCAAAATGGCAGCATCAAATTCACACATAACAATATTAACCTTAAATGGAAACAGGCTAAATGCCCCAATCAAAAGACACAGGCTGGCAAGTTGGATAAAAGGTCAAGACCCATCACTGTGCTGTATTTCAGAGACACATCTCATGTGCAAAAACACACAGGCTCAAAATAAAGGGATGCAGGAAGATTTATCAAGAAAATGGAGAGCCAAAAAAAAAAAAAAAAAAAAAAAACAGGGGTTGCAATCCTAGTCTCTGATAAAACAGACTTTAAACCAACAAAGATCAAAAGAGACAAAGAAGGGCATTACATAATGATAAAGGGATTAATGCAATAAGAAAAGCTAACCATCTTAAATATATATGCACCCAATACAGAAGCACCCTGATACATAAAGTAAGTTCTTAATAACCTACAAAGAGACTCAGACTCCCACATAATAATAATGGGAGACTTTAACTCCCCACTGTTAATACTAGATAGATCAACAAGACAGAAAATTAACAAGGATCAGCAGGACTTGAGCTCAGATCTGGACCAAGTGGAACTAATAGACATCTACAGAATTCTCCACTCCAAAATCACAGAATCAGCACCACATCACACTTATTCTAAAATTGATCACATAATTGGAAGTAAAACACACCTCAGCAAATGCAAAAGAATGGAAATCATAACAGTCTCTCAGACCACAATGTAATCAAATTAGAACTCAGGATTAAGAAACTCACTCAAAACAGCACAACTACATGGAAACTAAGCAACCTGCTCCTGAATGACTACTGGATAAATAATGAAATGAAGGCAGAAATAAAGATGTTCTTTGAAACCAATGAGAATGAGGATACAATGTATCAGAATCTCTGGGACACATTTAAAGCAGTGTCTAGAGGTAAATTTATAGTACTAAATGCCCACCAGAGAAGCAAGGAAAGATCTAAAATCGACACCCTGATGTCATGATTAAAAGAACTAGAGGAGCAAGATCAAACAAATTCAAAAGCTAGCAGAAGGCAAGAAATAAGTAAGATCAAAGCAGAACTGAAGGAGACAGAGACGTAAAAACTCTTCAAAAAACTGTAAATCCGGGAGCTGGTTTTTTTAAAAGATCAACAAAATAGATCACTAGCCACACTAATAAATAGAAAAGAGAGAAGATTCAAATAGAGGCAATAAAAATGATAAAGGAGATATCACCACTGATCCCACAGAAATACAAACTACCATCAGAGATTACTACAAACACCTCTTTGCAGATAAACCAGTAAATCTAGGAGAAATGTATAAATTCCTGGTCACTTACACCCTCCCAAGACTAAACCAGGAAGAAGTTGAATTCCTAAAGGCCAATAACAAGGTCTGAAGTTGAGGCAGCAATTTATATACTACCAACCAAAAAAAGTCCAGGACCAGACAGGTTCACAGCCCAATTCTACCAGAGGTACAAAGAGGAGCTAGTACCATTCCTTCTGAAACTATTCCAAACAATACAAAAAGAGGGAATCCTCCCTAACTCATTTTATGAGACCACCATCACCCTGATACCAAAACCTGGTAGAGACACAACTAAAAAAGAAAATTTCAAGCCGATATCCATGATGAACATTGATGTAAAAATCTTCAAACTAAATCCAACAGCACATCAAAAAGCTTATCCATCATGATCAAATTGGCTTCATCCCTGGGATGCAAGGCTTGTTCAACATCTGCAAATCTATAAACGTAACCCATCACATAAACAGAACCAAAAACAAAAATCACATGATTATCTCAATAGATGCAGAGAAAGACTTTGATAAAATTCAACAGCTCTTTATGCTAAAAACTCTCAATAAACTAGATATTGATGGATTATATCTCAAAATAATAAGAGCTATTTATGACAAACCCACAGCCAATATCATACTGAATGGGCAAAAACTGGAAGCATTCCCTTTGAAAACTGGCACAAGACAAGGATGCTCTCTCTCACCACTCCTATTCAACATAGTATTGGAAGTTCTGGCTAGGGCCATCAGTCAAGAGAAAGAAATAAAGGCTATTGGAATAGGAAAAGAGGATGTCAAATTGTCCCTGTTTGCAGATGACATGACTGTATATTTAGAAAACCCCATCATCTCAGCCCAAAATCTCCTTAAGCTGATAAGCAACTTCAGCAAAGTCTCAGGATACAAAATCAATGTGCAAAAGTTGCAAGCATTCCTATACACCAGTAATAGACAAACAGAGAACCAAATCATGAGTTAACTTCCATTCACAATTGCTACAAAAAGAATAAAATATCTAGGAATACAACTAACAAGGGATGTGAAGGACCTCTTCAGAAACAAGGGATGTGAAGGACCTCTTCAAGGAGAACTACAAACCACTGCTCAAGGAAATGAGAGGACACAAACAGATGGAAAAACCTTCAATGCTCATAGTTAGAAAGAATCAATATCATGAAAATGGCCATACTGCCCAAAGTAATTTATAGATTCAATGGTATCCCCATCAGGCTACCAACGACTTTCTTCACAGAACTGGAAAAAAACCACATTAAACTTCATATGGAATCAAAAAACAGTCCACATAGCCAAGAGAATCCTAAGCAAAAAAAATAAATAAATAAAAATAAAAAAACAAAGCTGGAAGCATCACACTACCTGACTTCAAACTATATTACAAGGTTACTGTAATCAAAATAGCATAGTACTGGTACCAAAACAGAGATACAGACCAATGGAACAGAACAGAGGTCTCAGAAATAATACTACACAACTACAACCATCCAATCTTTGACAAACCTGACAAAACAAGCAATGGGGTAGGGAGGAATTCCCTGTTTACTAAATAAAACTGGCTAGCCATATTCAGAAAGCTGAAACTGGATCCCTTCCTTACACCTTATACAAAAATTGACTCCAGATAGATTAAAGATTTAAACACGAGGCCTAACACAATGAAAACTCTAAAAGAAAACCTAGGCAATACCATTCAGGACATAGGCATGGGCAAAGACTTCATGACTAAAAAAGCAATGGCAACAAAAGCCAAAATAGACAAATGGGATCTAATTAAACTTAAGAGCTTCTGCACAGCAAAAACAAAACAAAACAAAACCAAAAAAACCTGTGAATAGAGTGAACCGGCAACCAATGGAATGGGAAAAAATTTTTGCATTCTACCCATCTGACAAAGGGCTAATATCCAGAATCTACAAAGAACTTAAATACAAATTTACAAAAACAAACAAACAAAAAGTGGGCAAAGGATATGAACAGATGCTTTTCCAAAGAAGACATTTATGCAGACAACAAACATATGAAGAAAAGCTCATCAGCACTGCTCATTAGAGAAATGCAAATCAAAACCAGGATATAATATCTAGGAATACAACTAACAAGGGATGTGAAGGACCTCTTCAGAAACAAGGGATGTGAAGGACCTCTTCAAGGAGAACTACAAACCACTGCTCAAGGAAATAAGAGAGGACACAAACAGATGGAAAAACCTTCAATGCTCATAGTTAGAAAGAATCAATATCATGAAAATGGCCATACTGCCCAAAGTAATTTATAGATTCAATGGTATCCCCATCAGGCTACCAATGACTTTCTTCACAGAACTGGAAAAAAACCACATTAAACTTCATATGGAATCAAAAAACAGTCCACATAGCCAAGAGAATCCTAAGCAAAAAACAAAAAAATAAAAATAAAAACAAAAAAACAAAGCTGAAAGTTAGAATGGCAATTATTAAAAAATCAGGAGAAAACAGATGCTGGAGAAGATGTAGAGAAATAGGAACACTTTTACACAGTTGGTGGGAGTATAAATTAATTCAACCATTGTGGAAGACAGTGTGGCTATCCCTCCAGGATCTAGAAACAGAAATTCCATTTGACCCAGCAATCCCATTACTGGGTATATACCCAAAGGATTACAAATCATTCTTTTATAAAGACATATGCACATATTTGTTTACTGAGGCGCTGTTCACAATAGCAAACACTTGGAACCAACTCAAATGCCCCATCAATGATAGACTGGATAAAGAACATATACACCATGGAATACTATGCAGCCATAAAAAATGATGAGTTTATGTCCTTTGCAAGGATATGGATGAAACTGGAAACCATCATTCTCAGCAAACTGACACAAGAACAGAAAACCAAACACCACAAGTTCTCACTCATAAATGAGTATTGAACAATGAGAACACATGGAAACAGGGAGGGGAATATCACACACCAGAGTCTGGGGAATGAGGGGCTAGGGGACGGATAGCAGGGGGTAGGGGACTACGGGAAGGATAGCATTAGGAGAAATACCTAATGTAGATGACAGGGCAATGGAAGCAGCAAACCGCCACCATGGCACATGTATACCTATGCAACAAAGCTGCACACCATGCACATGTACCCCAGAACTTAAAGTATAATAAAAAAAAAAAGAAAGAAAAAAACGTATGAAAAAAGATGCATGACAATATAGAGGGCAGTCCTTTATGTTTTAGAAATACATTCAAATGTAAACAGATTTTGAAAAGATATATATTCAAACTGTTAACAGAGATGGTTATATGAGGTGGCTTTACATATAGGATATGTAAAGAGCATATGGGATATATATCCCAAATACATATATATGGGATATATGTGAAGCTTTACATATACATATATATCAGATGATATACATATATATATACGTATATATATATATATATATATATATATATATATACATGGCCTTATATGTAAGGGTTGGCTATAAGATATTTTATATTTCTACAGTATAAATAAATATATAAAATTTTGCTTTAAAAAAATTTACTGAAATGTGTCCTTTTTAGCTAGAGGAAACTTAAGATTGGTATTTCTAACAAATCAAACGTCTAATATGACTTCCTTTGTTGAATATATTCTTCTACGTTTTCAAAAATATTTGGTCATTCCCTAAATAAATACTTTAAACTACAAAAAGTAACTAGCAAACAAAATCCAACAGGACATCAAAAAGATAATGTGCTAGATCAAATGGGCTTTATACCAGGGATACAAGGATGGTTTGACATATGTAAATCAATAAATGAGATTCATCACATAAACAGAATGAAGAGCAAAAGCCATATGGTCATCTCAATAGACACAGAAAAAGCATGTGATAGAATTTGACATTCCTTCATGATAAAAACCCTCAAAAAACTAGGCGCAGAAGGAACATACCTCAAAATAGTGAAAGTCATATATGAAAATCCACAGCCAACATCATACTGAATGGGAAAAAGTTGAAAGCCTTTCTCCTCTAAGAACTGGAACAAGATAAGTATACCCACTTTCACCACTGCTCTGGCTAGTGCTTCCAGTACATTCAACATAGTCCTAGCTAGAGCAATCAGGAAAGAGAAAGACAGAGCATGCAAATTGGAAAAGAAGTCATATTATCCCTGTTTCCTGACAATACAGTCTTACATCTAGAAAGCCTAAAGACTCCACCAAAAAACTCTTATATTTGAGATATGAATTTAGTACAGTTTGCAGGATACACATCCACATACAAAAATCAGAAATGCTAATTATTTTTTTATGTTGATTTTTGTATCCTGCAACTGTACTAAATAATAATGATCCAGTAATGATCCACTAATACCTCAATAATGATCTAGTTAAAAAGGAAATCAAGAGAGCAATTTCCTTTATAATAGCTACAAAAAATAAAATACTTAGGAATAAATTTAACCAGGGAAGTGAAAGATCTCGACAAAGAGAACTACAAAACACTGATGAAAGAAATTGTAAATGACATAAACAAATGAGAAAATATCCCATGCTCATATGTTAAAGGAACTAATATTGTTAAAATGACCATACTACCCAAAGCAATATATGGATTCAATGCAATCCCTATCAAAATACCAACATCATTTTTCACAGAATCAGAAAAAAAAAATCCTATAATTCAAATGGAACCCAAAAAGTATCTGATAGCCAAATCAATCCTAAACAAAAAGAACAAAACTAGAGTCACATCGCCTGACTTCAAATTATATTACAAGACTATAGTAGCCAAAACAGCATGGTACTGATATAAAACACATAGACCAATGGAACAGAATAGAGAACCCAAAAATAAAGCCACATATTTACAGCTAACTGATCTTTGACAAAGCTGACAAGAATATACATTGGAGGAATGGCACTGTTTTCAATAAATGGTGCTGTGAAAATTGAATTGCCACATGCAGAAGAATAAAGCTAGACCCCTATCTCTTACTACATATAAAAATTAACTCAAGATGGAACGTAAGACCCAAAACTATAAAATTACTAAAGGAAAACCTAGGGAAAACTCTTCTAACATTGGCCAATACAAAGAATTTATGACTAAGACCTCAAAAGCACAAGCAACCAAAAAATAGACAAATGAGATTTAATTAAGTGAATACAGTTCTGCATATAAAAAGAAATAATCAGCGGAGGCAACAGACAATTTGCAGAATGGAAAAATATTTGCAAACTATTTATCCAAGAGGGGACCAATCTCCATAATCTGCAAGGAACTCAAACAACTCAACAAAAAACAAACAAAAAACATTAAAATGTGGGCAAATGACATGAATAAACATTTTTTAAAAGAAGACATACAAATGGCCAAGAGGTATGTTTTTTAAAATGCTCAACATTGCTATTCATCAGAGAAATGCAAATTAAAACCACCATAAGATATCATCATACCCCTGTCAGAATGACTGTTACTTAAAAGACAAAAAAATAGACATTGAGAGGATGCAGAGACATGGGAATGTAAACTGGTACAATCTCTGTAAAAAATAGTATACAGATTTCTCAAAGAACTAAAAGTAATGACTAGGCACAGTGGCTCATGCCTGTAATCTCAGCACTTTGGGAGGCCAAGGCAGGTGGATCACTTAAGGTCAGGAGTTCAAGACCAGCCTGGCCAACATGGTGAAACCCATCTCTACTAAAAATACAAAACGTATCCAGGCATGCTGGTGCACACCTATAATCTCAGCTACTCAGGAGACTGAGGCAGGAGAATCACTTGAACCCCAGGAGGTGGAGATTGCAGTGAACCCAGATCACACCACTGCACTCCAGGCTGGGTGACAGAATGAGACTCCATGTCAAATACATATATGTATGTATGTATGTATATATATATGTGTGTGTGTGTGTGTGTGTGTGTGTGTGTGTGTGTGTGTGTGTATATATATATATGTAAACAAACTAAAAATAGAAGTACCATTTTATCCAGCAAACTCTTTACTGGATAACTACTGAAAGGAAAAGAAGTCAATATACCAAAAAAGTACTTGTATGTTTATCACAGCACTATTTACAATAGCAAAGATACGGAATTAACCTAAGTGTGAACCAATGGGTGATTCCATAAATAAAATGTAGTATATATACACAATGGAATACTATTCAGCCATAAAAAAGAATAAAATAATGTCTTTTGTGACAACATGAATAGAACTTAAGATCATTATCTTAAGTGAAACAAGCCAGACACAGAAAGACAAATATTGCATATTCTCACTCCTAAGTGGGTGCTAAAATATGTGTACACATGGACATAGAGAGTGGAATGGTAGACAATGGAGACTGAGAAAGGTGAGAGGGCAGGAGGCAGTGGATGATAAGAAATTATTTAATGGGTACAATGTGCATTATTCAGGTGACAGATACTCCAAAAGCCAGACTGAACCACTATGCAATCTATGCACTTAACAAAACTGCAGTTGGACCCCATAAATTTATACAAATAAAAATAAATTTAAACAATTGACCCACCCCCATATGTACCTGGCTAGACCCTGGGTCAGGTGCTGGATGTCTTCATAGCCCCTTCCCCTTATTTTGCAGCTTGCTTCTGGTGATATCCTGCGATCACTTACACTTACACTACGTGGTAGCATTGCATTTAATAGCTTTTACATTCAGAAGATGCTGCCATTCTCACAGTGAGAGACATCAGGATCCAAAGAGAGCTTTTCTGGATAAAGGGGGCTTTTCTTTCTCCTAAGAACCTCTTCATGCAGCTAGATGGAATTGCTTTTGTGGTGATAGGAACAGAGAGTTGAACCTTACAACTCTTTCTAATATATTTTTTTGTTTAATCAAAAAAAAATGCTTACTGGCAGCTGTTACTCATGCATTACAAATGACTTTTTTGGCTTTGACCCTTCCTTCACTCCCTCTTTCCCTCCCTCATGCCTTCCTTCTCTCACCTTGTTCCTTCTTGTATAAATCCATCTGGAAGCAGGTCATAGCTGGAAGTTCTATTTGCCTGTGATTGCAAAATCACAGCCCTTTTTTGGCAACACAGGAATTACCCGAGAAAAGATTCTGCAGCTTTGAACTTAACGGCATCGGCATTTTTTTTTTTTTTTTTGCTAATTCCTTGTTTAAATAATAAAATTATGTTAATGATCACAAGAAAATTATCACATCAACTGAGTTAGAAATTAAGAACTGGATGTCAATAGAATAAATATTGACCATATTTCTGAGAAAGCCAGTTTAATTTGGCGGGAGGTGTGATTCTCAGGCGAAGCATTTATTCTGTGTGTGAAATCCTGGGGGCCAGAAGTGCCATGGTGGGGTTTACAGGTGGTGGTAGGGGAGAGGGGGCATTGGCCAGATCTTAATTTTGAAGAGCACTCTTTTCTTCAATGGTGAAGTTTGCTTCTTATCCAAGGTAAATTTCTGCATTGAGGTCTTACGACTGAAGATGATACTCCTGACTCTGATTGGGCATCTAGGGTCAAGACAGGTTAACTCCCATCTACAGATGGCGGTTGCCCAATATCCTTCATAAAGATTCACGACTTTCTGAGGGGCCTGGCTACATCCTAGTTCTGCCGCTTACATAAGTCAGATTTTGCAAAACATGATGTAAACCTTTCTTATTTCATAAATATTATTTCCTTAACAATTTCAATAATTTTATGTGGGAATCTTGCCTATAAAGTTCGATTAGAAATTGTAATCTCTTCTTTCTCTATTTCTTTACCTTCCTCTCCCTCCAGTACTGGTTCTAAAGAAAATTACTGCTGTAATTGATAATTGACAATCCAAAACAACTATCTGATTTTTGCATAAAGCTGAGAAACATACCAACACTCTTGCTTTCATAATTTGATTGAAATGTGACATAGAAAAGGGGAAATAAACAAAACGGGCATAAAAATCCATTTGGCAATGAAAAGGAAACCTGAGGTTGTCAAAGTGAAACTGTTTGGATTGGAGAAAGTATTATACTTCTAGCTTTGTCTTAAGCTTCATAATGGCCCAGAGGGTAAAAAACAACCCCATTGGACTTGGGGCACTGCCAGCTTATAGTTCTTTTTAGGGTTTTTTGTTTTTCTTTTTGTTTTTATGTTTGAATGGCTAGCACACACCCTAGTAGACCAATGGATCTTTTATGCAATTTACTGCTCTGAGTCTTCAATTGTTAGGAAACAGTTATTTGGGTGTTATTAATGGCATGATGTAGAGCTTTTGAAGTTTGTATCAACCATATCAAACTGAAACATGGTGAAAAAAATTACCAAACTGCTTCTCAACTTTTTGCATTCAGTGACTATTTTTGAGTATGTGCTATATTTTTAGCTAGATTCTTGAAAGAATTAAGACTTGAATATCCACCTGAAGGACAGATTTGGTGAAAACATAACTTTGGATGGTTATCACTCCATTCCTCTAGGTGCAAGCCCCTTTGCTCTATGGTGACTCACCTGTGAAAGGCTGTGCTTTTCTGGGTGAGAACCACTGGATATTTTACAAAAGGAAACTAGGCAAGGCTCATACTTGGAAGATGCTTGAGACCCTTTTAACTATTACCAATGAGAAATTCGTGGAGTCTATTAGCAAGTGGATTTCTTCTTTGTTTTATTTTATTTTTTTGAGACAAGGTCTCACTCTGTTGCCCAAGCCTGAGTGCAATGGCATGATCATGACTCACCACAGCCTTGACCTTGAGGGTTCAAGCAATCCTCCCACCTCAACTTCCCAAGTAGCTAGAACTACAGACACACACCATCAGACCCAGCTAACTTTTTTTTTTTTTGAGAAATGGGGGTCTCACCATGTTGCTCAAACTGGTCTCAAACTTCTGAACTCAAGCAATCCATTCACCTCGGCCTCCCAAAGTGCTGGGATTACAGGCACGAGCCACTGTGCCTAGCAGCAAGAGGATTTCTATTGCTATGTCCTACCATTGAAAAACCCAAGTTCTATGCTTCCTTCTGCATTGTCTTTAACCCTCTGAACAAATTCTGAGGTGATAATTGTCCCAAATTTGTTTGTAGAAATTCTTAAAAATTGAGAGACTTAATTTATCTCCTTTCCTTTTCTGAGGACATTCCACCAGCAAGTCTGCTCACGGTTTCTGGTGATGTGTGTTCTATGGATGACACAAGACAATGAACTTTTTGATCTTTCTTTTGGTCCATGTTTAATTCCTCATACTAGGTAACTAAGCAAAAGTTGGTTGGGTTGTTTTTGTTTTACTTTGTTATGTTTTCCAAAAGGGATCACTCAGGTTGTCTTTTCATTCAAAAAACTGAACCAAAATGGCAGTCAATGTTCATTGAAGGTTTACTATGAATATAGTTTTGTGGGAACATAGAGGAAAAGGAATGTCTACCTGAATGAAAAAGTCCACTTTATTTTTAAAAAACATACACAAAATAACCAAAAAATATATATATTGAGTTCAAAGGGATGGAAAAGACAAGGGGAAAAATAAGGACAGGAATATCTGAATTTTTAAATAATAAACAATCAAGTCTTGGCTCTACAGAGGAGACCAAGAATGTTTGGTTATTTCACTCTGTTTGTGCTTGGCAGGTACAGAGAGATGTAAATGAAGAAATAATGAAGAATTTGAGAAGTGTAGTTCCACTCAAGTTCCTGGTTGCTTAAAACTAACCAAAACTTACTCAGATGCCCTTAGTTTTACCACACTTGATGGTCCCTAGGTCTTTGAGTCATTCCCTTAAGATTGGAGGGCTCAGGTGGCAACGCTGGATTTGCTGAGCCCATGGAACCAAGTTGCTGAGAGAGTGAATACTTGGCCCTCTTTGGCTTCTGTAGAGGAAGGTGCAGACCTGTCTTCCGCTTGTGTGGTATTCCCCACCCCCACATTAGAAAGGTTTTGAGGAGCCCTTTGTATCTATCACAAGTAGGTAGGGTTCACAAATGGCTATCGCTAAGTAGTTTGGATTTTCTCCTTCAAATATCATAACCCTGCACACTATTTTGGTGAGTTAAAAAAAAAAACTGTAATAAAAATATTTTTTAACTGGAGGACTGAAGTCACTAAAGACTATTCCTGGATAACTTGAGATAGATTTTAAATTATTTTGATTATCCTCATTAAGTTTTAGGAGCTTAAAATTTAATCAATAATAATAAAGTTAAATTTTTATAGTCTCTGAGTGCTTGGCTGCTTATGTAGTAATTTGAAGATCATCTCTTCATTAGGCTTTTTGGGAGATGCTATTTCTTCATGCCAGCCTGAAATTTTATGCTCTGCTTTGATATGAAAAGAAGCAATTCCAAGAGTTTTTGACCAAAAGCAACACAATTTCAAGTTGTAAAAAACCCTTGACATCTTTACTGTTCAGCACCTTGCACCAAATGTCAAAGAATTATCAATACCAATTTTCTGCCTTTGCCTTTCTAATGACTATGTTTGTGGAGAATTTTTATTAACATGTGGCTGCCTTTAACCATTTTGCTGCAAAGGGGCTTTTCAATAACCTTTGAAAGATTATTCTTTCATGTGACTCAAGAAAGAGATATTTATGAATTGGGCAATTAAAGTAAAATTTAACATTAAGAAAGTTAATGTGGTCCAAGAATTACAATTTTATGTACTGAGTAATTTTCTAACAGGAGAAGCTTAGCTCAGGTCTCAAATGCTGAACATGGTTTCACTCTGTGTGTGTGTATGTGTGTTGATCAACAGTGGCTCTCAATCTTGTCTCCAAATTAAAATCACCCCTGGAGAGCTTTCTAAAGTCCCAATGCCCAGTCTACACTTCAGACCAATTAAATCAGAATCTTCAGGTGTAAGTCACAAGCATCACTTTTTTTTTTTTTGAGACAGAGTCTCACTCTGTCACCCAGGCTGGAGAGCAGTGACACAATCTCAGCTCATTGCAACCTCCGCTCACTGCAACCTCTGTCCCCTGGGTTCAAGCGATTCTTCTGCCTCAGCCTCCCAAGTAGCTGGGACTACAAGTATACGCCACCACACCTAGCTAATTTTTGTATTTTCAGTAGAGACGGGGTTTCACCATCTTGCCCAGGCTGGTCTCAAACTCCTGACCTTGCATCATTTTTTAAAGCTTCTCAGATGATTCTAATGTATGGCTAAAGTGGAGAATCCCTGATTCATCAGATTTACTGGCACGTGACTAATGAGCAAACCACAAACTCTGTACCCTGCTTCATTTTGGAGACCTTACCTCCCAAATCTACAGCTTTAACTCTGAGCCTTCTCCTGAGTTATAGACTCAAATCTTATTCAAAACAAAAGTCAAGATCTAGCTTTCACTAATCTTCCCCTTTCCCTTTGTTTTCTGTATCAGTTAATGGCGTATGAGTTCTTCTAGTGCAGTAGCATCAGGTCAAGGGAGGTCTGCAATAGTTTTTACCTAAAGCAATGCTTCTCCAACTTGGGAGATCATGTTGAAATGTAGATTCTTACCTAACAGGTCTGGAGTAATTCTACATTTTCTACAAACTTCCAGGTAAGGGCCTGCCACTAGACCAAAGGCCACACTTGATTGGCAAGGATCTAATGTAACACCTGTTCCAGTTATTCTCTATTATAATGTCTTGCTTATTTCCTTCACATACCAGAGTTATGTTGCTTAATTATGTGTTTACTTGTTTAGTTACTGAGAAACTATTATATTACCTGGCATTTAATAGTGGCTCACTAAATATTAAATACATGAATGAATGAACATGCTAAAGAGACTGTTGTAGGAGGTGAGTCAAGCTGAAAGGGCTCTTACCTGAGAAATTCTTGATGGAAATGCTGTCAAGGGGAGCTGAGGTAAAAGATACAGAGAAATTAAGAGTAGGAATGGAGGGTAGGAAGTAATTGGATAACTGAGCCTGTTAAGGAGTAAGGGTTCAAGGGCAAAGTACATAAATATCAGGGCTTAGAGGTCTAATATTAAAATTATGAGGATTCTTTCTATGCAAGGCTTGCATATATCATTGCCATGTTGATGGTAAGCTAAAGAAGAACTAGCCTGGACAAATATCAGCTTTCATATCCAAGTTCTCTGGAATGTCACAGAAGGTTTCCAGAGTTTACCTTTAGCTCTTGTCCAGACTCATCTCCCAGCTTATTCTCCCTCTCTCTCCAAGACCCATCTACTGCCCACCAGGAACTGGCCACACTGTACTGCTTATTGATATGTGCTCTTATTAAAATTTTTTTTCATTTTTCAGCCCATATCCTTCCTCCTCCTTTAAGCGATATTTAATCCTATTAATATTGCCTTTCCTCCTCTATACTGATTTAGCATGTCAATTCCGTTTATAGTCTCATTCTGCCACCCTGGCACAGTCTCAGCTCATTGCAACCTCCACCTCCCGATTCTCATGCTTCAGCCTCCAGAATAGCTGGGACTACAGGCATGCACAGCCATACCCAGCTAATTTTTGTAGTTTTAGTAGAGATGGTGTTTCATCATGTTGCCCAGGCTGGTCTCAAACCCCTGGCCTCAAGTGATCCACCTGCCCTGGGCTTCCAAAGTGCTGGAATTACAGGCATGAGCCACTGCATCCAACCTCTGTTCCATTTCTTAACATGTTTTATCACCAGTTCACAGGTCTGTCTCTCTCAGGAGTTTAGCATTCCATTAAAGTCAGGCCCCTGTCTTATTATTCTTTGGCTTTCCATGGTTCCTTACAGTGTTATTATGTATAGTTGGAGCTCAACAAATTGTTGCTTCAAATGATGTATAATAAAATAATAGTGAAATTTCATGTTCATATATGGAGGTTATAACTTCAAAATGCATTCATAGTCTCCCTCTTCTGACTATAATGAAATAATAGGTACCAGATTTTCTTCCTCTACGTCCCACCACCATAAACTGGAAAAATATAAGAGATCTGTTTTCAGACAACAAATGACACAGGGCTGTGATCGTTGAGAGAAGGGAAACAGATGATCACCCGAGATTTCTGCCTGGTGGTACTCTCCATATCTTGGAGCTGAGTAATAGCATGCTGATCAGAAGCAGACAACAATAATTTTACTGAGTTTAAGAAACAGTAATCAGAGTTGAGAGAGGCCAAGGCAGCTAAAAGTTGTGGAGAATGATGCAGAATAATAACTGTTAGTCCATTTTCACACTGCTGATAAAGACATAGCTGAGACTGGGTAAATTATTTAAAAATATAAAAGGCTTAATGGACTTACAGTTCCATGTGGCTGGGAGGCCTCACAATCATGGTGGAAAGCAAAAAGCATATCTTACATGACAGCAGGTTAGAGAGAGAATGAAAGCAAATTGAAAGCAGAAATCCCTTATAAAGCCATCAGATCTCATAAGACTTGTTGAATGCCACAAGAACAGTATGGGGGAAACTGCCCCCATGATTTAATTATCTCCCACTGAGTCTCTCCAATAATATGTGGAAGCTACAACTCAAGACAAAATTGGGATAGGGACACAGCCAAATCATATCAATTTACCCCGGCCCCTCCCAAATCTCATGTCCTCACATTTCAAAACCAAACATACCTTCCCCAAAGTCCCCCAAAGTCTTAACTCATTTCAGCATTAACTCATAAGTCCATAGTCTGAAGTGTCATCCAAGACAAGGAAAGTCTCTTCTGTCTATGAGCCTGTAAAATCAAAAGCAAGTTAGTTACTCCATAGATACAATGGGGGTACAGGCATTGGGTAATTATGCCCATTCCAAATAAGGGAAATTGGCCAAAACAAAGGGGCTACCAGCCCCATGCAAGTCTGAAATCCAGCAGGGCGGTCAAATCTTAAAAGCTCCTAAATGATCTTCTTTGACTCTGTGTCTCACACCTGGGTCATGCTGATCCCATGGTCTTGGGCAGCTCTGCCCCTGTGGTCTTGCATGGTACAGCCTCCTTCCCAGCTGCTTTTAGAGGCTGGCATTGAGTGTCTGTAGCTTTTCCAGGTGCATGATGCAAGCTATCAGTGGATATACCATTCTGGGGTCTGGAGGACGGTGGTCCTCTTCTCACAGGTCCACTAGGTTGTGCCCCAGTAGAGACTCTGTGTTGGGGCTCTGACCCCACATTTCCCTCCTGCATTGCTCTAGCAGAGGTTCTCCATTAGTGCCCCAGCCCTGCAGCAAACTTCTATCTGGGCATCCAGGTATTACTATACATCCTCTGAAATCTAGGCAGAGGTTCTCAAACCTGAACTCTTGACTTTTGTACACTCACAGGCTCAACACCATATGAAAGCTGCCAAGGCTTGAGTCTTGCACCCTCTGAGCCATGGCCAGAACTCTACATTAGCCCCCTTTCAGCTATGGCTGGATCAGCTGGGATACAGGGCACCAAGTCCCTAAGCTGTACACAACACAGGGAGCCTGGGACCAGCCCATGAAACTATTTTTTCCTCCTAGGCATCCAGGTGTGTGATGAGAGGGGTGGCTGTGATGACCTCTGACATGCCCTGGAGACATTTTCCCCATTGTCTTGGTGATTAACATTTGGCTCCTTGTAATTATGCAAATTTCTGTAGCCAGCTTGAATTTCTCCTCAGAAAATGGGATTTCCTTTTCTATCACATTGTCAGGCTGCGAATTTTTCCGACTTTTATGCTCTGCTTCCCTTATAAACTGGATGCCTTTAACAGCACTCAAGTCATATCTTGAATGCTTTTCTGCTTAGAAATTTTTTCCACCAGATATCCTAAATCATATCTCTCAAGTTCAAAGTTCCACAAATCTCTAGGGCAGAGGCAAAATGCCACCAGTATCTTTGCTAAAACATAACAAAAGTCACCTTTGCTCAAGTTCCCAACAAGTTCCTCATCTCCATGTCAGCCTGGACTTTATTGCCCATATCACTATCAGCATTTTGGGCAAAGCCATTCAACAAGCCTCTAGGAAATTCCATACTTTCCTACATTTTTCTGTCTTCTTCTGAGCCCTCCAAACTGTTCCAACCCCTGCTTGTTCAAAGTCACTTCCACATTTTCAGGTATCTTTTCACCAGCACCCCACTCCTGGTACCAATTTACTGTATTACTCTATTTTCAGGCTGCTGATAAAGACATACCCGAGACTGGGAAAAGTATAATAAAAAAATTTAATGGATGTACTATTCCACGTGGTTGGAGAGGCCTCATGACCATGATGAAAGGCACATTTTACATGGCAGCAGGTGAGAGAATGAGAGCAAAATTAAAGCAGAAATCCCTTACAAAACCATCAGATGTCATGACACTTACTCACTATCATGAGAACAGTATGGGGGAAACCACTCATCATTCAATTATGTCCCACAGGGTCTCTCACACAACATGTGGGAATTGTGGGAGCTATAATTCAAAATGAGATTGGGGTGGGGACACAGCCAAACTTCAGAAATTTGCATAGGGTCCCTTTGTGTCTTTGGTGAATATGTGAGGGTATAGCATGAAACTCCATGAAGCAGAGTATACAAGGGAGCAGTGACTTGAACAACCGCCTAACCTCACACAGAGCTTTTGACACATTTGAGTTGACTGGCCAGATTGGAGAATTATTGTATCACTGGAGGTATTCAGTAGACTCCAGCAGAGCCATGCCTTAGTAATGTGGTAAGCTACCATTAAAAACCAATCTTTATTTACTCTAGTACATCTTACAAACAAGTCTCTAAAAGGCCAAACTGTGCTGCAGTTAACTGGCTGCTAGAACAAAAACCAATAATCTTTCAAGGAAGAGAACAGAGTATAGATTTTCAACAATGTAAAAATCACAATGTGTATTACCCAACAAAAAAATTATCATACATATCAAGAAGCAAGAAAAACATAGTAAAAAGCCAGAAGGAAAAACCATCAGTAGAAATGGACCCAGAAATTAACAGAATTAGCAGACAGAAGGAAAAGAGTTGTTACAACCATGATAAATCATATTTTCCAAAAACAAGAATACAATAAAGAGAGACATGAAAGATAAAAAGAAGAGCCTTCTTAGTATGAAAAACACAGTGTCTAAGATGAAAAATTCACTGATTGGGACTAACAACAGGTTAGACATTGTATTAGTCTATTCTCTCACTGCTGTAAAGAAATACCTGAAACTAGGTAATTTATAAGGAAAACAGGTTTAATTAGCTCACATTTCCATAGGCTGCATCAGAACCATGGCTAGAGAGGCCTTAGAAAACTTTAAGTCATAGCAAAAGGAGAAGCAGGCACGTCTTACATGGCCAGAGCAGGAGGAAGAGAGTAAATGGGGAGGTGCTACACACTATTAAACAACCAGATCTCATGACAACTCACTCTCTATCATGAGATCAGCAAGGGGGAAATCTGTCCCCATGATCCAATCACCTCCCACCAGATCCCTCCTCCAACACTGGGGTTATAATTTGATGTGAGATTTTGGTAGGAACACAAACCCAAACTCTATCTGACACTGTATAAAACAATACTAGCAAGTTTCAACACAGAGCAATCAAAAATATCCAAAGTGAAGCACAGAGAGAAAAAAAAGACAAAAAAGGAAGGAAAGAAGAAGAATAAACAGTGATTCAGTGACTTAAAGAAAATTCATCTAGAGTTGTCTCACATTTATGAAACTGAATCCTCAGAAAGAGGGGTGGAGATGGGAGGGGGCCAAAAAAATATTTGAAGAATTAACAAATGAAACATCTCTACAAATTGCATGAAAACTATAAATTTGTAGATCTGAGAAGTGTAAAATACCACACGCAAGATAAACAAAAAAGAAAAACATACCAAGGCACCTTCAAAATGAACTCCTGAAACTGGTGACAATGCCTGGGTTTAAATCCCTGGGCTGCATCATCTTTTGCAGATAGTTTAACTGATGTCCCTGTCTCAGGAGACATGCAAGGTTAGCTTTGGCAATATCCTAGTGTTCTGATTCTCCTGTGATGGGAATCTTGTCTAAAGATTAAAATCCTTCCATGCTTCACATGCCCTAATTCTTGCAAGTGATGGAGGGAAGGCAAAAGTAGATTAAGTCTGTGTGGTTTTCATGAGGGTGGTGAGGCACATGGGATAGTCATTGGTTAGGCTGTCATTTCTTACCCCTGAACTAGTGGAAAGGCCTTTGCCATCATGCAGGGTTTCAGATTTGCAAAGCAAGCACCTGTTCTAGTTGTTGCTATCTTCCTATGCTTTCTGTCTACAAATCAAAGGAGAACTGTGTGGGATCAAGGATTTCCTCAGACAGGGGTTAACTAAGCATAGGTTAGCTCCTGGATAACCAAATTAAATTTTTGTTATAAAAATAATGCCCATGTATAATCTTGTATAGTCAATCCTCATTATTTGTGTATTCCATATTTGTGAATTTGCCTATTCACAAGATTTGTTTGTAACCCCAAAATCAATGGTGCTTTCATGGTCATTAGTGTGCACATGCAGAGTAGTAAAATATTTGATTCACTCAATGTGTACAGTCATGGCTGAGGTCAAGCAAGGTGACACTCTGACCTCTTGTTCCAGCTCTCATACTGTAAACAAGAGTCTTTCTTGTGGTCTATTTAGTACCTTGCTTTTTGCATTATTGCGTTTTCTGTGGATGATTCCGCTATTTACAATGACTTCCCCAAGCACAGTACTGAAGTCTTGTCTGGTGTTCCTAAGTGCAAGACAAGTGTTCAATAAGCTTCCCTCAAGCTGAAGTGATAGAGCCATTGGCCATGAGTTTGATGTTAATGAATCAACAATATATATTAAATAAGATTTACATAAGACTTTGCTTAAAAATTCAGAAAATGTCCATGAGTCCAAGTCCCATCCTAACACCCCTTGTGATGCCTTGAGGAGTCCATGTTCTTTCTGTATTGGGATGGAGGAAAACAGGAAGTATCATAGGTCCTGGCACATAGCTGGTGTCAGCAAAAACCCCAATCTCACAGGGAATGGCAAAGAGCAAACCCATGGCAAATTCTCTCGGTGCCAAAAGCAGACAGAACTCAGGAATCAGAGCAATCACTTCAGTACTCATAGCAGAGTACCCAGCAGGAACATTAGCAAAGTGGGACCAGTTCCACCACCCTTGTGAGGCATGATGGTCAGGATGGGTGTTATGTGCAATGGGTTACATCACAGTTGAGGAACCCAGGGCCAAAGTCCTCATACCTTTTTGAGCAAGCAGCAAACACTGTAGCAAGAAACAAGCCAATCCCCCTCTCCAGGGAAACAAGCATTTACATGATGGTTATACTGTGGCTGTCTTGATCTTTCAGTATCAGGAAATGGACAAGCCTTGTGGTCTGGCAAAGTTGGCAAGAAATACAAGATGATCAGGGCCCATGGTGGGTGGCATCTCCCAACAGTAGGTGTTTAGAACTGTTTGCTGAATGAATAAATGAGCAGAATAGTGGGCTCTGTTTAGAGTGAAAGGTCTTTGTCAGGTTTCATTTGGTGGTTTGGAATGAAAAACTTGTTTCTGTTACAGTGTATAGTTTTAACTATGCAGTTTTAGGTATGACTTGTTCTTACTATACTTGGGGCTTTGAGGAACGTTAGAAAGAAATATGGGTGTGTAGGAGGGCAGGACACTGGCAGAAGAAATGCAAATTTTACTGGGAAAATAGAGAAGCATTTTGGGAAACAGGTTGATGAGCCTTAGAATTATTTGCAAAACTGCTAGAAATTCCCACATAGTGCTGTGCTGTGATTGGCTATTAAGTTGCAGCTGCAACTTGAAACAAGTTGCTATCCAAGTTTTAAATAATTCTTTGAAATGTGCAATTCTCCACAGAATGGTAGATTAAAATTCATGCTCTCTTTTTTTAATACTTCATGAAATCTTCCTTTTAAAACCCACTTCTGTTTGGACAGGGGAAAGTGAAAGATACTGAAGGGGGTTTTTCTAAAACAACCAAGGTAGCAATAGCCTGAAAGGAGCTAACTAGAGAGTGTTTTATCTGTAGTTAAGAATTAATAAAGTCATCTTTTTAAGACTCTAAGATCTGCTTAAACTGTTTTAATTGAGAGATTAAATTAGATCAAGTATCAGGGCCCAGGATTCGACTGAATCATCCACTGATAAAACTATGGCTAACATGTTTTGAATCTACTCTTAAAACTAAAATGCGGCAATTTGATTGCCTTCAGCAATCAATGAATGAACGATGAAATGAAGCCTTCAGCCGGGTGTGATGGTTCATGCCTGAAATCCCAGCACTTTGGGAGGCCTAGTTGGGCAGATCACTTGAGGTCAGGAGTTCGAGACCAGCCTGGGTAACATGGAGAAACCCTACATCTCTACTAAAAATACAAAAACTAGCCTGTGTGGTGGTACACATCTGTAATCTCAACCACACGGGAAGCTGAGGCATGAGACTCTCTTTAACCCAGGAGACGGAGGTTGCAGTGAGCCAAGATTGCACCAGTGCACTACAGCCTGGGCAACAGAGCAAGACTCCATCTAAAAAAAAAGAAAAAGAAAAAAAATGAAGCCTTCAAGTCCCAGGGGGATCGTGGCGGAGGATTCACTGGTATGTGCACATGCCAGCCCTTCTCTACTCCAGTGCCTCTTTCCCCTCACTCTTTCTACTTCTTTCTCTCCTCACTCTTACTCATTTTCCAGGATCTAACTTAGGTTCTGAGATGTCTTCACTGACCACTTCAGCCCTCAGAGGTCTCACCTTGGAGGCACAAAATCCTTATTTTCTATGTCAGTGGTTTTCAATTTTCAGTATGCATCAGAATAATCCAGAGAGCTTGTAAAAACAGATTCCTGGGTCCCATCCCCAGAGAATTCAGGAGATCTGGGATGGTGCAAGCAATATTGCATTTCTAACAAGGTTCCAGGAGCTGCCGATGCTCTTTCTAGTACCATACTTTGAGAACCACTAATCTATATTCCTGGTGTTTTGCACTTAGTTGTATATGTTTTGAGATAAGAGATCTTTCTTTCCATATTACTACTGAAATTTTCATAAGACTATGTCCAGTTGGGAACATAGAAGGTACTCAACAAATGTTAGTTTCATTCACCATCCTTACTTCCTTATTTAAATTATAAATTCTTTGAAGGAAGGGGTATTTAATATGTGCAGCTATGTACTTAGCAAGTATTCAATATATATTTACTGAATAAATGGATAAGTAGAAGATTCCTGATTTCAGTGAAGATTTTCTCCTAAGACCTCTAGCTTATTTCATTCTGTATGAATACCTTCAGTTTTCCTCAAGACATAGTTCAGTAGTATAGAAATATCTTTTATTAGTTGTGTGTTGTGAAAAGAACTGATAAATCAAAATGTCTCACTCAGTTTAGTTTTCAGTTGGCCAGATAGTTTTCTCTTTCTCGGATCTTTCACATTGCTGAATTGAGTGACACAGCCGTGGGTCTTTCTGGCTGATGTTTCCATAGTCTCTTGACACAGGGCTGCCACCAGCATTTGATTCAACTGATAGAGATACAATTTTTCTTTGTCTGAAAGGCATTTTTTACCTTGACCCTGACAGGGTGCAGCAGGACTGAGGCTGCCTGATACCTGTGTTTTTGTTTCTCTGTTATCAATGAGACTTAATTCTTGCATCTGTGTCCTATTTGGGAAGAGTGCTTGGATGGAGAGATATTAAACTGTTATTTTTCTCCTGCTATGGGCAAGTACAGGAGCTCTGTTCCCACAGGGAAGGCATCCAGGAGCACAGAGGCAAGTCATTGCATGTTTCAAACTCACCACCAGAACTCAGAATTTGAAGAAATCCCCTAAAGAGTCCAATAATTTGGGAAATAATAAACATTACCCCTTAATTGATTTTTAAAAAATTAGTTTTCATGTCTAGTGTTATGGATTAGTCCATTCTCTATTTGACATCTAAGAGAATTGGGTCTTATTAGCTATAATTATTTGGGTAACAATTTTTTCTGTCTACAACTATTCCTGTGAGTAAAGTGAAAAGAACACAGATTTGTGAGGTATCTGTTTCTGGCTTCTAGCTGAAGGCTGTGCTTCCCAGCCTGTCAGCCACTCTGAAGGCAGTTAAATAAAAAATCAAACAAAATAACATAGATCTGAGGTCACATAGACTAGAGCTCAATTCTTAGCTTTGCCTCTGCGTTAGTTCCGACAGTAAGAAGGGATTAGACAGAACTTCAGATCATGTGCAGGTCTGACAGCTGGAGAAAGAGAGAGGGAAGGAGGATGGGGTGGGAGGTCTCAAATTGTAGTGCCCAAAGGAAGGTTTGACCACGTTTCCAGGGACTCATCAAGTCAAAGGTACCCATGAGAGGAATCCTGTGTCTCATGGGAATGACCCTGCATTAGTCCTCACTTAGTGACCCCACTGTGCTCAATCACTGCCTGGCAGAAGCTGGGATACGTGTGGCTCAGGAGGAAAGTGATGGTGTGTCCAGAAGGCAGCAGCAGGGGCTGCCAGTCAACATCAACTCTGTCTTTGCGGCAGGAGATCTGAGTCTCATTCCCATGGCCACCACAGCTGATAAACACACACTCTGTTTTTACCGCCCCATGGAAACTGTCTGATGGGGATGTCGGCTGGGATGCTACACCTTTTCTTAACTGAGCACATCTATGAATGATTTTTCCTAGAAGTTGTATCTTGAGTGGAGGGACCAAAAAATTAGAAAACACAAAGCTGATTATTCTCAGCAACCACTGCCTTGGATCATGAGCGAAATTTCTGAATCTGGTTCCCAAACTTTCATTTCTCAAATTATTCCCCATCTTCCTGCTCAAGCGTCATTATTGTTGCTTGGAACCAAAGAATCCTGGCTCATCTGTAAACTTTGGTTTTGGGGGTTTACCCAGTCCTTTAACTCCACTTGTTAAATGTGGGAATCTGGGAAGTTTAAATAAGATAGAATATGTAATGAAATAGAATAAATAAAACATTTGGTAAATGGATAGTGCCCAACAATTTCTCCTCCTCCAACATTGATTTCAGCTAAGTGCAGTTGCTCATGCCTGTAATCCCAACACTTTGGGAGGCAAAAGTAGGAGCACCACTTGAGACCATGGTTCAAGACTAGCCTGGGCAACAAAGTGAGACCCCGTTTCCCCAAAAAATATTTTTAATTGATTTCATATTTTCCCAACATATATCTCTGATATTTGAATTTGAATGAAATTGCATGAGGTTATAAATGTTCGTTTTTGCAAACATCACACCACCACTATTTATTGACTATTGCAGGGCAGCAAAACTCTAACTCTATCCTCTTAGGGTCCTGGCTGGACCTGAGAATTAAACTAACAGGAGAAAAGCAGCATACAAATTCATTTAATACAAGTTTTGTTTGGCCTGGGGAGCGCTCATAAGGAAAAGAAGACCCCAAAAAGCAGTTAGAGTCAGTTACTTCTATACTGGACTGGACAAAAGCTACTAAGTTGCAAAGAAGCAACAAAATTATGTGGGGAGAGTTCAACACTATGAGTTATTTTAACAAGGTCTGTAAAGAATTCCTTCAGTCTTGACTTCTCCTCAAGGATACAGGTGTTGCTTTTTCTTCTAGTATGGAAGGGTGTCTTTAACATGAGAATTTCATCCTCTGTTTTTAAGAAAGAGAAAAGAGGTCAGAGTGATCTTCTTGCACTTCTGTCTTTCAAATGCTTTTAATTCGTAACAGTCAATATGTGAGAGTGATATGTTTTTTAACCCCTTCAGTGTGGACTATGTATGAAGTAAAATTCCACAAAAGATACTTAAGACATGGTTCCCAGTCTTAGAAGGAAACAATCACAACTCCCTATTGTCTAGAATAAATTTCAAAATACCTTTCTTATCGGTTAAGGACACGCAGCATCTGACCCTGTCTTTCCTCTCTAGCATTATTTCCCAGCACTGCCCATCACGTTCCCAGAGCACTCACCCAGATGGAACCCACCTTGCCCTTCTGAGTCTGGGGCTCTTCTTAGGACACCCCCTCTGCCACTTTGTCTGTGCCACGTGTCCTGCACTGTGCTCTGCCGTCAAATCCCACCTGTCCTCTTGGCTGACCTCAAGTGTCCTCTACATGATCCCTTCCATAGTCTCCACCAACCCTCATGCTTCCTCCCTGCTCCTATGCAGTTCCTCGCATGTTTGCCCTTGCAAGTGGCAGCCTCCATCTCACAGGGTGGTCATGGTGTCCATACCTGAACTCCCCACTGAGCTGGGCTGAGGGTGACGCTTGCATTGCACTGATCTTTATTTCCCTGAGAGTTCCTAGCATGGTGCTTCTGACGTAAATGCTCCCCAAGTCATAATGAAAATCACAAGGGAGGAGGACAGATGGAAGGATTACAACGTGATGGTGGAAGCAGGCAGCAAGTGGTCAGTACACTGTGAGGGGCACAGATTCAACTCAATTTAAATTTTATCTTGAAATTTCAAACTTAGAGAAATACTGTAACTACAATTTTTAAAAACATCCTATACATCCTTTACCCTGATTTACCAATCACTAATATTTTGCCACATATGCTTTATCATTTTCTCACTCTATGTTATTTTTCTGAACCATTTGAGAATAAGTTGCAGAAATCATGCCACTTGCTCCTAAACACTTCGGTGTATATTTACTAAGAATAAGGACATTATCTTACACAGCCATATTACACTTATCAAAATCAGGAAATTTAACATTGATACAGGATTAATCTACACCTTCATTAGATTTCTCTAATTCTGGTTCAGGAGCAAACACAAATTAAAATTGTGCGTTCATGACAAAGTTTTAAGGACAAAAATGACATCTTTTGGGATCCAGGTTCCACTCAAATGCAAGATGCACATTTCTGCTCATACCAGCTAATTGTGATAGCAAAGGTGAGTTGTGTGATGTTACACAGGGATGCTATGCTTTCTGTTGTTGTTGATTTGCAGACCCATCCGAGGTTCTGCACAGATTGAGGCCTGGGAGTGCTCTCCCCAACTGGTGGTGAAAAACACTTACGGCGAAATGAGATGATGCCTGTCTACTTGCAACTTCTCACATTTCCTGGAGACTGGCAAGGAGGTGGACTCCTGTTAGACTCAACATGGCAGGAAACAATCACTCTGAAGTATTTTTTGTGAAGCAAAATTACTGTTAATTATTAATCATATTTATTTACTTTGTCCTTGGATGAGAGCGATACAGTAGCTTTATTGCAGTTGGGAAGGCTTTTGGATTACAAAGCAGATGTGGTGGTTTGGGGTCGGGGGTAATTCCATGTGAAAGCTACTGGAAGAGGGCTCTGCAAATTCATCTTGTCACTTCTACTTCTCTTTGACTGATGGGTATTTTCCCCTCATTCTCAGTGACCTCTGGGGACAGCAATTTTGTATGGCCCCCATTGGAAATCTTTATAGTGACAGAGTGGTGAGGCCGGTGTGAGAGTTCGGAAGCACAAAGATGGGTGTTCTCAGATGCCCCAGCACAGAATACAGCTTCTCCAAGGCTGTCAGGGCTAGGTTGAAAAGAGGTCTGGCCACACCAAGAATGGTTATCAGTGTGAATTTACCTGGTCTTACAGACATGCTCTCTGGTCCCACCATCCTTTCCTTCCACCTTGTCAGTTCAGAAGGTCTGGACCAGCCCAGACCATTGGCTCTTCCCATCCTTGGCAGTTACTACTATTAAGTGCACATCTTATCTAATATTGCCCTTGCTCCACTCTTGCTCTACCTCCCAGGTCCTGGAATTCTGTTCATATCAGATCTCAGCCTCCCAGCACCAGCACCTGTATATTCTGTTGGTGCCATAATGGCTACCATACAAAGTGTGGCTTAAAAGAGCCAGGGTACCCATTTACCAGTAGAGCAAAATTTTGGCATCTTATGTAATGATGCCTCTTATATTCCAGCAAGTAAATTCCGTAATGTGTCACCTACCCATTTTAAATGCTAATAAAAGAAGTGAGTGCTTCTCTCGTAACTATCACAGTAGTGGGAGTTGTAAGGGAAAAAAAGGCCAGATGCATTTTGCTTTGTTTCCTAGTTACCACTAACATCTTTGCTCTATATCTGTGTCTCAGTGATGTTCCCTTCTTGCTGCTAAGCCTGGTCTATTGTTGGCATAGCACATGTGGGCTGCATGGGTAATTTGTGTCCTTGGAGGTTTCAGTTTACAAAAATAGGCAAAGCTTGACTTTTCACAGTCACTTCATCTGTAATTAAAATGGCATATTTCTTAAGTTAGGAAAGGATAAGTTTATGGTAAGGGGAATAACAGTCTTTTTGAGGAGACTGAATTTATATTTTTGAACCATTGCCATATGTAATAAAAGGCCTACAATTACTAAAAAGTCAATTTGAACATTGGATGTAACCAAATAGTGCAAATTGGATAAATTAAGCTTGAGGTTCTTTTCTACTGAAGGACATATTGACTTTTTTGTTTTACTTTTTGTTTGATCCTGGGGAAGTGGAGTGAATGGAAGCATTTTGGTACACATTTCTTTTTTTAAAAAATGTACTTTGGAATATGCACATCTTCCTCTGGATGGGTGGGGAGAATCTGTTTTGTTTTTCAATATTTGCTCCATTGTGAATTTATTTTTGGTGTAATGGTGCATTCCAACACCACTTGTTGACTCATTCATCTTTTCTCCACTGATTAGAAACTCCACATTTTCCTACTATAAAAACAAATAATGTTTTGTGAATTTTACATTTCAGGACTAAAACAACTATATTTACATGTGTTAAGATATTTCCTTATTAAATTTAAACATGTGCGCTACACAAGTTTTAATATCCTGTCTTGGCATTTCTTCACTTTTAAAGATGTGTTAAGAAACAAACAGGAAACTGGCCAAGACTTCTCTTAACTGTTGAGAAGCTCCTAGAAATGTGACCTGCTACCTCACAGCTCTACCTCTAGCAAGATTTCCCTAAGTCTTGGCCCTAGAGACCTTTAAACAAAGACCAAGGCATTCAAGTCACAAGGGCAGTGGCTGCAAAGATCTCAGAGTCGATGATGGCAAACCACTCAGGTTCTGGCTCAGCACAGGTGAGGGCTGCAGTGACGTGGAGGAGATGGGGTGCCAGCCAGAGTCTGACCTACTCACTGCTGTGTCCACCGCTAAGAGTCCTCAGAAGTCACTGACAGCAGAATGGAGAGGAGAAGGCGCTGATGAGCACAAGATAGCCCCAGACTCCGGAACAGGCCAAGTCAGAGTCCCTCTGTATGCTTACCACCTCAGAGAAGAGACCCACATGTGTATGTGTTTGTGTGTGTGTGTGTGTGTGTGTGCATGTAGCAGAAGTGGGGGCTGGCTGGGGAGGCCTCACAATCATAGTGGAAGACAAAAGAGAAGCAAAGTCATGTCTTGCATGGCAGCAGACGAGAGAGAGAGAGAGCATGTGCAGGGGAACTCCCATTTCTGAAACCATCAGATCTCTTGAGACTTACTCTAATGAGAACAGCATGGGAAAGACCCACCCTCATGAGTCAGTTACCTCCCACCAGGTCCCTCCCATGACGCATGGCAATTATGGGAGCTACAATTTGAGGTTTGGATAGGGACCCAGTGAAATCATATCAGTTGCTCATGATTTGGAGCAGATTTTTTGGTTTTGGTATTGGTTTTTGCCATTAAAAACCATAGTATTGTTTGTCCCATAAAGTGGCTTCCGAACCTGAATGTCCTTCATTGCCCTGAGTTGTTTTGACTGGAAAACAAGAGGCTTTCCCCAAGGGATGTTTGGGAAAGGACCTCAGAATAGTTCAACTGTATCTAGTCCTCCTGGCTACTGAGAAACAGAGACAGGAATCAAAAGCTTGCTTTTACTTTCGGTTGTTTGGTGGCTTTCTTTTTCTCTTTTGACTCAGAAACAAGTTTACTGCAGGAAATGGATGCAGATAAAAATATATTCAAGTTATTGGGACTTGGAATAGCCTACAGAAAAGGTAGGCTATTTAATGTCAGAAAGCAAAACAAGAAGAATTATTGGCTTTTTATAATGAATGTTGAGCTGAATTATGTCTATCCCTATGGGGGAGGCTAGTTAAAGGGGTAGCATGAACCCCACCCCAAGAGAAGTGACAGTCTAAGACTAGTAGGACAGAGGCAGGAAGCAGAAATGTCACTTTTCACAATACAACAACTACTGAGAACATTAGAAAATTTCCATATGAAGGCCCTCATTTTTTTTATCAGTGAAGAAACAGAAACCATTTCCAAATAGTTAAGGAGAGTGGTGAGGCTTCATGTTGAGCGCTTTGTGCAAAGCACTCATTTACTCTTCACCATGGCTACATGGGGTAGACAATGTAGTTACGGCCATTTTCAAAAAGTTTCATTCACTAAGTTCTCAATAAATAACTGATGAAGAAATGAATGAACAACTCTAATGCATTTATTTATTTATTTATTTATTTATTTATTTGAGACAGAGTTTTGCTCTGTTATCCAGGCTGGAGTGCAGATGCACAACCTCAGTTCCCTGTAACATCCACCTCTCAGGTTCAAGCAATTCCCGTGCCTCAGTCTCCTGAGTAGCTGAGATTACAGGCACCCACCACCACGCCTGGCTAATTTTTGTATTTCTAGTAGAGATGGGGTTTCGCCATATTGGCCAGGCTGGTCTCAAACTTTGGACCTTGTGATCTGCCCACTTTGGTCTCCCAAAGTGCTAAGATTACAGGCTTGAGCCACCGCACCCAGCCTAATGCATTTACCCTTTTATGGGGAATGTTCTTTCTTCAGGCATCCTCTTGATAAGTTCCCCCACCAAGCCTGTTCCTCTTCCAAGTTTCCCTGTCTCTGTGAACTGCCCACCTTGCATCCATTTGCACAAGCCAGAAACCTGTCTCTTTCATACCTCCCTCTCTGACACACACTTAGAGAATTCATCATCCAGTCCTGATGGCTTTGCTGCCTAGAATTCTTCTGAATCCATCCATAGATCTCTGCCTCCACCACCTCTACCCTCATCCAAATTGGCATCATCTCTCCCCGGATGACTGTGACCACCTTCTGACTGGGTCCACATAGAAACTCTGAGTTCCCCTCAGTCTGCTTCCCATACTGTAGCAAGAGTAGCGTTTTCAAAAAACAAATCCTCTTTTTCTTTTTTTCTTTCCCTTTACTTCCTGAACAATTCAGACCCAAAGCCACTGGGTGGGACAAAGCAAGGCAGGCATTCCAGGCTGAGATGTAAGAAGTTGCCTTAACAGAGACCTCCAGGATACTACACACCCTAATGTAGGTACATAGGACCCAAACCAAGCCTACTCTGGGATTGGGGGTCAAATGTCAGGGATTCCAGCAGTAATGGTATCTAGTAACAAGGGTCAAGTGGGAGAAGAGACCACGGAACACAGAAACAATGCAAAATCTCTCCAGATATCAGCTTTCTCAGCCTCTTGACTCTGATGTACATGGACATCCCATCTTGTTTTTTCACTCCTTGACCCTTCCTATTGAGCTTTTTACACGGACCCTCGCCATCACCTTTTAACTCATCAGGAAGTAGACAGAGTTTCACACTGGCAGCAGCACCTGTTCCCTGCCCAGCCCAACCACAGATATTGGAAAATTATTGAGTTAACACTTGCAGCCCACAGTTTACATTTTCAAGGCCTTAGTCTTAAGTGAGGGCTAGTGAATGAGGAAATAATATACTCTTATATATTCAAAAATTAAAGAATACTACTACACACCTATCAGAATGGCCAAAATCCAGAACACTGACCACCCAAATGCTAGTAATAGTAATTATTGCTCATGGGAATGCAAAATGGTACAGCTACTTTGGAAAAGAGGTTGGCAGTTTCTCATAATACAAAACATACTCTTACCATATGGACCAGCAGTCATGATCCTTGGTAGTCAAAGGAGCTGAAAAGTTATGTCCACACAAAAACCTGCACATGGATACTTATAGCAGCTTTATTCATAATTGCCAAAACTTAGAAGTAACAAAGATGTCCTTCAGTAAGTGAACGGATAAACTGTGAAACATCCATACAATGGAATATTATTCAGTGCCAAAAAGAAATGAGCTACTGGCTGGGCGTGGTGGCTCACGCCTATAATCCCAGCACTTTGGGAGGCTGAGGTGGGCAGATCACGAGGTCAGGAATTCAAGACCAGCCTGGCCAATATGATGAAACCCCATCTCTACAAAAATACAAAAATTAGCTGGGTGTGGTGGTGGGCATCTGTAATCCCAGCTACTCAGGAGGCTGAGGCAGAGAATTGCTTGAACCTGGAAGGCAGAGGTTGCAGTGAGCTGATATCACGCCACTGCACTTCAGCCTGGGTGACAGAGAGAGATCCCATCTCAGAAAAAAAAAAAATGAGCTATCAAACCACAAAAAGATATGGAGAAGGCCAGGTGCATTGGCTTAAGACTATAATCTCAGCATTTTGGGAAGCCAAGGTGGGCTGATCACTTGAAGTCAGAAGTTCAAGACCAACCTGGCCAACATGATGAAACCACATCCCTACTAAAAATACAAAAGTTCACTGGGCTGATGGCGCATGCCTACAATCCCAGCTACTCGAGAGGCTGAGGCATGAGAATCACCTGAACTGGGAGGCAGAGGTTGCAGTGAGTGGAGATTGCACCACTGTACTCCAGCTTGGGCAACAGAGTGACATTCGATCTGAAAAATAAAAAGAGAGAAACAGAAAAGGCCATATACTGTAAGTTTCCAACTATATGACACTCTGGAAAAGGCAAAACTACAGAGACAAAAAGATCAATGGTTGCCAAAGATCCCAGAAGAGGGATGACTAGGTGGAACAAAGAGATTTTTAGGGCAGTGAAACTCTTCTGTATGATACTGTAATGGCAGGTGTCTGTCATTATACATTTTCCAAACCCATGAAATGTACAGCACCAGGAGTAAACCTTAATCTAAACTATGGACTTTGGGTGATGATGATGTGTCAATGTAGGTTCGTCAGCTGTAACAAATGCACACTCTGGTGGGGGATGTTGATAATGGGGGAGGCAGTGCAAATGTGTGGAGCAGGGGGCAGATGGTAAATTTTTGCACCTTCTCTCAATTTTGCTGTGAACCTAAAATTGCTCTTAACAATAAAGTCCATCAAAAAATAAGAAAAAAAAGGAAAGGATAATCTGGAGAAATGCACAGCAAATTGATGACAGCAGGAGTGGAAACGCTGGTCTGGGAGGAATGTGTGAAAGCTGTGTCAGTCAAGGTTTGCTTGCAAGCAGCACGAACAACTCTGGCTGATTTAAATGGAAAGGAATTTTTCCTGCCAGAATTAGGCTTGGGGGTGCCAAACAGCCAGGGACAACTCCCCAGATCTATTCTACCTTCTGTAGTTGAAGCAGGCTTCACCTCAGGAGGGAGGGAAAATCCTCCACACAGCAAGGGGGCTCAGAAGCTGAGTAGCCAAAAGGAATCACAACTCAGCTATTCCACTCCTATGTATGCATCCAAAGCAATTGAAAGCAGGGATTCAAAGAGATACGTGTATACCAATGTGCACAGCAGCATTATTGACAGCGGCTGAAGGTGGAAACAGCCCAGTGCCCACCAACAGACAAATGGATAACCAAAATGTGGTATAGCCATATAATGGAATATTCATTATTGAGCCTTATAGAGGCTTGAAGTGTTGATATACACTACAACATGTCTGAACCATGAAGACATCATTCTAAGTAAAATGAGCCAGATACTAAAAGACAAAGTCTATACTATGAAGCACCTAGAGTAATCAAATACATCGAGACATAAAGTAGAATAGTGGTCACAGGGACTGAGGAGAGGAGGGAGGAGTTGTTATTTAATAGGCACAGAGGTTTTGCTGGGGATGACGAAAGAGTTGTGGGTATTAATAGTGGTGATTGACCAGGTGTGGTGGCTCACACCTGTAATCCCAGCACTTTGAGAGGCCGAAGCAGGCAGATCATGAGGTCAGGAGTTTGAGACCAGCCTGGCCAATAT
>PVKP010000703.1:121085-179521 GCA_004027715.1 Plecturocebus donacophilus
CAAAAAAAAAAAAAAAAAGTGGTGATGATTATATTAATACATCCTTATGCCATTGAATTACACATTTAAGGATGATAATACTATATTAATACACCATTATGCCATTGAATTACACATTTAAGGATGATAATACTATATTAATACACCATTATGCCATTGAATTACACATTTAAGGATGATAATACTACATTATGTATATTTTACCACAATAATAGAGAAAGATTACCAGTGCCCCTCTGCTCACTTTCCACTATATACTCTTTGTACACTTATATCATGGATTTGTATCACCTAATTAGAACAGATGTTTTTAACCAAAAGATTTAACTTTATACATTTATAGGATATTCTTTCAATTGCACAAAAAGTGGCTCTACTGTATCCTAGAAATGAAAAATTATTGAAAAAAAACTCCAAAGGCTTAAAACTGTATCTGAGGTAAGTAAATTAATCGATTGCTGCTGTTCTTCCACAGAAAGAAAGTGCCGACTCCTCCTTTCCCCCTCTCCTCATAGCCCCACCCTGGCTTCCTGTCACGCTCATGGAGAATTTCATAATTCTAGCAACTTCATATCCAAAAAAGGTTCCTGGCACAAGATTTATGACTCCCCAAAATTATCATGAAAATTATATTTTAATATCTGGCATATTAATGTGAGAGTGTTAGTAATAATTGCAGGACTGTCATGAAAAGATTTTCAGTCTTTTTTTTTTTCTAGAATAGAGAACAGTGATGGATGTGGAAGCCGTTAACTAACCTGAAGATGCAGACGACCAAAATGAGTTTCCAGTAACATTAAGGCAAACCACAAAAGAACAGGTAAGTCAGCCTTTACTTATCAGGTGACACTTCACACTGTGATACCACACTGTTCACAAAAGGTATTAGAAATATACAAGCCAAGTTAACCTATCTAAGAACTTTTCAGAGGCTACTGTGTGCCCAGCACTGTAACTCTGTAACTTCAAGCCTCTGTTCTATCAAATCTATGATGCCAAGAAGAAAAGACAAATTTTCCAGCTCTGCTGTGTCCCATGTAGAACCCTTTGAAAGGAGGGAGTATGCTTTGTTCCTGTCTGCTGTCCAACACAGAGCAGGTACTTACAAGATATGCAAAGTTCTAATATTCCATAGCACTGCAAGATGACTAAAGTAAACAATAATATATAGATTCAAAGAGCTAGAAGGAAGATACTGAATGTTCCGATTGCAAAGAAATAATAAATGTTCAATTTGATGGATAAGCTAATTACCCTGATCTGATCACTATACACTCTATATTGAAACATTACTCTGTATCCCATAAATATATGCAATTATTATATGTCAATTTTAAAAAGAAAGGAAAAAAAAGATGTTTGAAGTAATGAATGAATCATGAAATGAAGTGGATGACTGGGCACAGTGGCTCATGACTGTAATCCCAACACTTTGGGAGGCTGAGGCAAGAGGATCACTTGAGGTCAGGAGTTTGAGGCAAGTCTGGCCAACATGGTGAAACCCCATCTCTACTACAAATACAAAAATTAGCTGGGCATGGTAGCACATGCCTGTAATCCCAGCTACTCAGGAGGCTGAGGCAGGAGAATTGCTTGAACCCAGGAGGCAGAGGTGCAGCGAGCCGAGATCACGCCACTGCACCCCAGCCTGGATGATAGAGCAAGACTCTGTCTCAAAACAAAACAAAACAAAATGTAGTGGAGATATAGAGCAACTGCGATCAGTTTGGATGGCAATAATCAGTGACCTCTTCTTCAACACTCAGACGGAATGCAAGCTGTTAATAATCCCAAACCAAGCTGTGACCATGAAGAGCGGTGGCCAGGAAATTAGGAATAGCATTCATTCCATAAGCAAATATTGAAAGTCTACTATGCTCCAAATAAATGCAGAGTGCAGAGGACAAGGGAATGCTGTCCCTGCTCTTTCACTGCTGTATTAATCATACCTTTGTATTTTATATAAATCTGATGATGCTCTGGCATCTGGGGCCTTGCTGACCTTGGAGAGACTGCCCTTCCCAGGGCTAGCCAATTCCTAGAGACGGTAAATAAATTGCTTGCAAGTGCACCTTCCGAGCAATCCAGAACCCATGCCCCCGCCACCTCCTCTATCAGACTCTGACACCCAGAGCTTTTATTTCCCTGCCCTAATCACCCCACAGCAGGTACCAGACAACTCAGGACAATCCCTGTGCCCTAAAGCCCACTGAAATCATTCAAACTAGCCAATCCTAAGATACTTACCCTTCCTCCCCAGCTCTTTCCCACAGAAACCATGATAAAAGCTCCTGCCCACATTTCCCCCTCACTCCCCTGCCTGTTGACACCCTGGTGCCTCCCCAGGTGGCCTGGCGTGGTGTGCATGCCCCTCCTCTTTGGAACTGTGGGCAACAACTATCTTTTCAGTGGCAATCATCTCTTAATCTGTTGGCCTCACCATACCTGGATAATAATAAAACCCACATTTTTTAAAAGTTGCTTTCCATCTAGGAGGGGAGACCAACTTGTCTCCCTACAATTACGGGGCCGGATGAGAAGTTCTATAAAGGAGACATGAGCAGAGGGCTGTAGGGGTGAAGGGCGTAGTAGCTGATGTGGGCAACACTGGAGATTCTGGAAAGAACGCTAAAATGAGCTTGGGTTGCTTGGTTTCTTGCTTAGCAGAGAATGCAAGCATGAGAGAAGGCTGAGGGTTGGAAAGGCTTCACCTAGAACTAGCAGGAGCCTCTTTATGAAGAAAGGAGCTGGGCACCGCTGCCCTCTTGCCTCTGGGACAAGGCTGTTACCCTGTGGAAGGTTCTAGCTGACTGCCTTCTGTATCCCTACAAAGGAAGGTAGGAGCAGTAACTTCAGCCTGGACCAGAGTTAAAAGACGTTGGCCTTATGGTGGAAGGAAGTTGAAATTCTCTACCTCCTTTTAGTCCAGATTTTAAAAATTGAATATTAAAGAGTTTCTAGCCAGGCATGGTGGCTCATGCCTGTCATCCCAACACTTTGGGAGGCTGAGGCAGGTGGATCACCTGAAGTCAGGAGTTCAAGACCAGCCTGGCCAAATGGCGAAACTCCATCTTTTCTAAAAATACAAAAATTAGCTGGACATGGTGGCAGGCACCTGTAATCCCAGCTACTCAGGAGTCTGAGGCAGGGAGAATCTCTTGAACCCAAAAGGCAGAGGTTGCAGTGAGCCAAGATCACACCATTGCACTCCAGCCTAGGCAAGACAGCAAGACTCTGTCTCAAAGAGTTTCCACTCTCCGTCTTAAATTTAGGTTCTTCATCTGTAAAGTGGGTGAAGAGGACCAGGGGTCTGAAGTCGACTCCAGTCCTTGACTTAGTATCTATCCCAGGTACAGAGAACAGTACAGTGTCATGGGCTGAATCATGTCACCCCAAAATTAATATGTTAAAGCCCTTGCTGCCAGTACCTCAGGGTGTGATGGTATTTGCATATGAGCATTACCAGCATGAGGTCATATGGGTGGGCTCTAATCCAGTTTGACCAGTATCCTTATAAGAAGGGGAAATGTGTGTACAAAAAGAGAAACACCCGTGATGCATGCACACGGAGGAAAGAACACATGAAGACACGGTGAGGCAGCAGCCATCTGCAGGCCAAGGAGAAGGGCCTCGGAAGAAACAACCCTGCTCACACCTTGATCTTAAAGTTCCAGCCTCCAGAACTGGGAAGAAATAAATGTTTGTTGTTTAAGCCACCTAATCTGACAGCAGCCATAGCAGACTATATGGTAACAGACCAATTGTTAAAAATGTCAAGTGTCTAGGAAGAGGACTTCCTCAGCAGGAAGCCACAAAATGCTCTCTGGTTATTTTGATGTTCAGCCAATTCATCCAAGGCTCTGTGCCATGACTAATAAGTTGCAATTTAATATAACAAAGATTGACCAAATGCCAGTCACACTGAGAGGCACTGGCAAACACATCTAGTTCTCCAAGGTCACAAGGATTCAGACAGGGGACGAAAGAACAGGTTCTTCAAAAATCTCACTTTAGCCAAATAAACAAAACCTCTCCCTCTTTTCCATGTGATCTGAGTTTCAAATAACGGATGGATTCACCCCCATCAGGACTGCCCCAGTCTCTCCTGGAGGTGAGGCAATCAAGCATGACAAGGAAGGAAAATACAGAAATCTACATGCGTGGATTGGCCATTCTTACAGAGGAGAAGCTGTGGCTATTCCCTGTAAGAAATTCTCCAACTCAGAAGGAGACAATTGAACAAGAACTATGAAAACTTTCCAGAGTTTGTCATCAGAACAACCTCCTTCTCTAGGGCCGTAATCAGCAGAATGGAAAAGAACAGGTTGCACAACACTTAGAAAATATTCTTGGATATGCCCAGAAAAGTATGGAGATGGGAAAACTCAAACCTAAGTTCTGTCTTTTGATAAAAATATAACAAAACAGGGGGATAGGGAAAACAGGGAAATGGCAAAAAGGAAAGAAAGGTCTGGGGATTGTTGTATTTTTATCATTAATACCCAGGGATGAACATCTTTAGAAGCCATTCCACTATCACGAATCTTTAAGACATCAACAATGTTAAAATAGAAAAGCAGAGACTAAATATTCTATCTTAACGCCTTAAGGATCAAAGCCCCACAAATCCACCCACTGGGAAGCTAAGCATTCCCAGACATCTCAGGAAGAAAACCTTCCATCAGGAGAGCCCAGAGTCCGCATTTTTCAAGTGACAAAGATTTAAACTCGATTCTAGAGCATGGTCCTAGCAGGATAGCATAGCACAAAGATTTTATTTTCTAAATATTCCTTTTGAAATTCTCTCTATATCCTTTCCCAGCAGAGAAAACCAGTGGGTTTATCCTTCCAGGCCCTCTCCTCTTCTTTCTCAAAAAAAAAAAAAAAATCTGGCAGTCACTTCCAGGAATGGGCTCTGCACCTCCCATAAGTCACCCTTGCCCACAGTCAGGGCCAGGACTGTGTTGAATCAGAGCAAGCCAAGACCAAACTGCAGCCCATCAGCCAAGGGTACAGCAGGTAGGTTGAGTCTCTAAGGACAATCCTCACAGAGAAGCAGAGTCTGAGATTTGCATTAATGTGATGTTGGTGTTTGAACCTAAAAAAAAAAAAAAAATCCAATTCTGAAAGAAACCATGAGCAGAAACAGCTCTGGACAGAGTCCAAAATCTGGCTCGATGCTGTGATGCTGTGTGACTTTAGGCAAGCCACATAACTTCTCTGAACCACTATGTGTCTTCACTGGAAGAAAACAAGTATCAGGTGAATTGCTAAGGTTCTTTCCAGATCTAAAAGTGTCATGGCTTCAGCTTCTTCAATTCATTCTGGTTAATATTCATAGGAAATAATTTTTAGCTTACATAAGACTGTGACTATTATCAACAATAAGCTGTTAAAGCATCACAGATTGAAAATACTATTTTCTGAATTCATACTTGATATTTCTAATTCTTTGTTATTTTTTTTTACTTTTTTCTGCATTCAAATAGTCTCCCAGGCAGGCACAGTGCCTGTAATCCCAGCACTTTGGGAGGCCAAGGTGGATGGATCACCTGAGGTCAGGAGGTCGAAATCAGCCTGGCCGTCTTTACTAAAAAATACAAAGTTTAGCCGGGCACAGTGGCGTTCACCTGTAATCCCAGATACTCAGGAGGCTGAGGCAGGAGAATCACTTGAACCTGGGAGGCAGCAGTTTCGGTGAGAGAAGATCACGTTGCTGCACTCCAGTCTTGGTGACAGAGTGAGACTCCCTCTCAAGAAAAACTTAAAAAATTTAAAAAAAAAGTCTCTGACCCATAGGAGTTATTATGAGTTGAATTATGTCCCCCCAAAAAGCATATGTTAATATCTAACCAACCACCCGTATCTCAGAATGTGACCTTATCTGAAAATAGGGTGATTGCAGATATAATTAGTTAAGGTCATAGTGGAGTAGGGTGGGGCGCCTAATCCCGTAGGACTAGTGTCCTAATAAAAACGGAAAATTTGGAGACAATCATGTCCACAGGGGGAATACATGAAGGCTGGCGTTGTGCTGTGACAAGCAAGGGAACCAACAAAAGCTGGACAGAGGCCTGGCACAGATCCTTTTCCACTGCCTCCCGAGGGAGCATGGCCCTGCTGACATGTTGATCTTGAACTTGGACTTTCCAGAACTGTGAGACAGGAAGTTCTGTTGGTTAAGCCACTCAGTGTGTGATGCTTTGCTATGTCAGCCTTAGCAAATTCATACAGAAGGTTAAACCTACCTCTCACTGTAAAGCAAGAAAGGCAGCTCCTCACTTTCTCAGCACTCCCTGTGGCTGTGGGCAGGACATGTGGCCTGAGCTCTGCCCAGGCTAGATGTAGCATACATTTAATACATATTCACTGAATAAGTGGAGTTTAGGTAGTGGACTCTCAGCAGTATCCTGAGGTTTATCATATTGGCTGGAGAGAGAGCTGCTTTCCTGGATAATAGAGGATTTGCTGGTATTTCCAGCCACACTCGCCCCCATGCTTACGAATGATGGCAGTCCAAGAAAACATTCCAGATTTCAACGAGGCTGCACTACAAGAAGGACTAGAATGAGAAGGAGGCCTACCTTTATCTGAAGTGTCTCATGGAACCGGGCCTGTCGACTTCATCCAGCCATATGCATATTACAGCTACTTATTTCTATACATCCTTGTATTATATCTATGTTATTCTGTCTTAGTTATATTGACAACAGGTACTAAGGGGAAACAAGACCATACAAATGTCCAAGGGACCAGAAATAATTCTGGCTCCTTAGAGTTTAGCCAGTCAGTAAGAAATGAATAAGTTGAATTAATTTTTCCAGAAACTTTCTTCATGAATTTCTGCTTAAATTTGTTTGGAATGCAGAAAATGACAGCAGAATGATTACGTTCTTAAGTGTAGATTGTTAAACATAATTAACTGAAGTGTATTATTAGAGAAATGGTTGCATTTGTGCATCAGGGCATCTGTATAAGAATGTTCGTGATATCACTATTTTTCATAGCAAAACCTTCAACGACCTAAAAGCCCATCAACAGTGAAATCAGTAAATAATGTCAAAGTTATAGAATGTAATAGTCGATGATAAATGAACTCCAGGTAAACATAACAACCTGAATGAATCATAGCAATATAATTTTAAGTTTAAAAAGTCCAAAAGAGGTCCGGGCACAGTGGCTCATGCCTGTAATCACAGCATTTTGGGAGGACGAGGCGGGCAGATCACAAGATCAAGAGATTGAGACCATCCATCCTGGCCAACATGGTGAAACCCCGTCTCTATTAAAAGCACAAAAATTGGCTGGGCGTGGTGGCACGCTCCTGTAGTCCCAGCTACTTGGTAGGCTGAGGCAGGAGAATTGCTTGAACCCGGGAGGCGGAGGTTGCAGTGAGCTGAGACCGCACCACTGCACTCCAGCCTGGCGCCTGGGAACAGAGTGAGACTCCATCTCAAAAAAAAAAAAAAGTCCAAAAGATCACATAACACATGATACTCTTTTCATAAAGTTAAACAGTTAAAATTAAAATACAACACAATACTTTCAACGTTTTCAATCTCTGTGTTTTAGCATACAGCATGAAACAGGGGTTTGCTTTTCAACTCAATAAAAGACATTTTTTAATAGACAAGCCCATTCACATTAATAGATATTACTCGTATATTTGTACCCAATACCTTTTCCTTTTTATATAATATATAAATGTTATATAATAAAATTATATAAAAAGGGAAGCAAGAAAATAATGAAGTTTAGTTAACTCATGACTAGACTGGGGGGCCACATAGAAAGATTTAAGTTACTATCAATGCTGTAGTTTTGCATCTGGGAAGCAATTGCATGGGTAGTTATTATTATGAATAACATATCACAGAAGCAACAGGACTTGCAAGTGGGTGGCCAGGAAGAGAGTGAACGATGACTCTCAGATAGTTGAGAATCTATGTCACACAATTCGCACCTTCGTATATCTATTAGGTTGGTGCAAAAGTCAGCGCGGTTTTTGCCGTTACTTTCAATGGTAAAGTATATCTAGCACTGTCTGATTGGAATAGGCATCTCCTTGGTACCAAATAACTTTAGGTTGTTTCCAGAAATTTGCTTTCAAAAAATAAATGCCGTACTCCATTGAGGACACCCAAAAAGGAAATAGCCCATCAGCTCTTCAAGCCAATTTTAAAAGAAGCCGTAAAATATTTGCACAATAAAATCTACGCTTAGTTTTCCACATAATCACCCTTCTGATTATTAGGAGGCAAAACACAGGTGGATATGGATATTGCTTTAAAAACTAGACTCATGACCTGGAATGGAGAAATTCTCAAGGTAGAGCAGGAACTCAGCCTTCCCCTCAGCATTCTCACACCTGCTCAATGGAAATGCAAACTTGGGGCCAAAGGGCTTCTTTCTCAGGAAGAACTGGAATACAGCGCCCTCGAGTACAACAAATCCATGTGGTTTTTTCCCCTTTGTCTTTTAGGTTTAGGTGTCAAACGTTTGGCTTAAGGATAAAAATATTACAGAGGTTTGAATGACAGAGGAGTAACAGTACGAAGAAACCTACTTTTCGTTAGTAACCATGATGATAATATATACATTAAAAATTGTGGTATCAGATATTCTGTCGGGTTTGACAGCTACACATTAATAATGTGAATAAAATCAATATTTACTTTAAAAATGTTTTGAATTATCTGCAAGAGGTAAATTTAACAGAAGAAAAAGGAGAGACATGGCCAATTTAAGAGGCCAGGTGACAAAGGGAGGAATCCTTGCATCCATTTGAAGACATTTATCACACTCTGTGGCATAGTACAGCAATCACACCCATTTCCTCTGTGCTGTGTGATTCGTAATAATAAGTACCCATAGAAAACTGGCTTGCCACAGCTCGGAAGCAGAGAAGCAGGGACTTCCCTTCAGATGACGTGCGGCAGAACAGCAGTCACTGCATGCAGCAACAGAAGGCCCTGCAGCAGCAGCCGGTGGCCCATCCGCAGCGTACGAGGCACCAGCAGAGCCTGTTCCTGACGGCGAGGGCAACGTGTCTCCACCGGACCCACACTGCAGCCTCTGAGCCTGGTCCTTCTGGAGATTCCATAAGTTACTCCATACTTCGTCATCAATTTGCTGTCTGCTTTAACAGAGAAGACTTCTCTTGCTTGCCTAGAAGTGTAATGGCTAACACTTTTAAAAATGGATTTGGAACTAGAACAGTTCCTGACACAGTAGCTTCTTAGTATTTGTCAATGTCTAATAAACCCTAAACTGACATAAGTGGTATTATATAAATCACATAACTTTCCAAAATTATTTCAATTTAATACACTTGTATTTTTGTGAATGTCAAAAAAACAACAGTTACTGGTTACCTCCTAACAGCACCTTGGGATAGAACTTTCCAGTATCCTGACTTTCACAGATGGGGAAATCCCTGTTTGGAGACTTGCCCAAGGTCCAGAGCTAGCAGATGGCAAACACAGGGTTTGAACTGAGGCATTCTCACACAGTCAATGTGAACAGAGCTCTCTAGAACAGTACTGAAATTTTATTTTTTTACCTGTTACTGGTCAAAGGTTCAAAGTCTCTGATTCTGAACCAATTATACAACATTTGAAATTTGCCTGGGTGACAATTGTCCAGAAAAAGTTTCATGTGTCTTGCCCTGAAGGAAGAGAACTAGAATAGTTCTGTTTTTCTGATGATGGTCCAAAAGAGAATGATGTCAATAGCTCTGTAATCTGGGGCACAAATTATTGAGGCAACAGCAAATTTGGGGGACTTAATTTGTCCGACAAATTGTGTTGTGTCAGCTTGACTTATAAAACCAAAGTCATTTTTAAAAGTGTTAGCCATTACAAATTCTGAGATACTTTTTAAAGCTTCTGTTTGGCAAATGAGAACAGTTGGGAAAATAAATATGTGCAGTGAAAAGAGTTAAAATATCTTGTTCAAAAAAGAAATTATGGTAACTGTGAAAACTAAGTATCAGAACAAATGTCCACTCTCAAGTTAGGCAGAGATGTCACCCTCAGAATCAAAGCGTCATTTTTGGAGAAATGTTGGGAAGAAGTCCATGGTGTAGGTGACAGTAATGCATGTTCTGTTGGAGTTTCTAAAGCGAGCATGAATCAGGTCAGCTGGGACCTGCCTTTCCAGTCTCAGAGAGGAATCCTGTCTTGCAGGACTTGCTGCTGAAACCAGGTACTTGCTTCCCTTCATGTGGATCCAGAATCATAGCAAGCTCTGTTGATTCATCGCCTCCCACGCGGAGCCTGGAATGTAGCCATTCCACCTCTTTCCTGGACTGTCCTAGATGGAATTCGTGGCTGCTCTGGGCTCTGGCTTTCTCATGAAGTGAAGGGGCCACCTGCCTTATCCTGTCTGACTTTTGATGCCTGCAAGTGGAGGCTGGGGCTGCTTCTGAAATTCCTGCAAGGTCCCAGAGACCTTCCAGCTAAGCAGCCATTTAGCTCCTAGTTACTTCCCATCATATCCTCTCCCCAATCTCTGGACTCAGAAGTACTACATTGAGGAAGCCGGGGGACCTGAAGCTCACCAAGGCAAAGGCTTTGAGTTCAAGGTTCAAATGAGGCTCAGGGAAACTGCCTGATCAAATCTACTAAAATTAAACATGTGCCTGCCCCATGACCCAGCAATTCTACTGCAGAGCATATGCCCAGGAAACTGTATGTGTGTCTCCTCCAGAAGACATGCGCTCATCATAAACAAAAACTAGACACTATCCAAAAGTACATCCACAACACAACAGATAAACAAACTGTGGTATCTGACATGTGCTGCATCCCGCGCTGCACAAGGGTTCAAAGACTTAAGAGGGAATGGTGGAAGATGAAGAAAAACACAAGACAAACATAGAAGAAAGTGGGGCCAGGCGGTCCGGGAAAGTGAAAGTATCAGCTCCGGCCCCATCCTGCCTCAAAGTACTTTATTTTATATGTTCACAAAGCACATAGCAGAGGGAGGGTGCAGTTATCCAGAACAGCCTGTGGTTATAATTCTCACACTTCAGGAATAGGGTTTTTGTTTGTTTGTTTGTTTGTTTGAGATGGAGTCTCACTCTGTCACCCAGGCTGGAGTGCAATGGTGCAATCTCGGCTCACTGCAACCTTCACCTCCCGGTTTCAAGCCATTCTCTGCCTCCGCCTCCCAAGTAGCTGGGATTACAGGTGTCCGCCACTACGTCTGGCTAATTTTTGTATTTTTAGTAGAGACGAGGTTTCACCCTCTTGGCCAGGATGGCTTGAACTCCTGACCTCATGATCCACCCACCTTGGCCTCCCAAAGTGCTGGGATTACAGGCATGAGCCACTGCGCCCGGCCTATACATAGGTACAATTTTAAAAGATGTGTGTTCGTTTACCTGTGTAACAAACTTGCACATTAAGTTCCTGTACCCCAAAACTTAAAAGTTGAAAAAAAAAGATGTGTGTTTTTCTATAGGTACATCACATTCTTTATACAAATTTTAAAGCATGGGCTTTGGGAGCCCAGGATATCAGTGTTAAAACAGTAACGGGTAAGGGAGATTCCAATTAGGCTGCTCAGGTCAGAACTATCAGCAAGATAGCTCAGAATTCAGAGCTCCTGACTGAAATATCTGCAAGTAAACAATAATAACTGTTGCCATCTGTTAAGCACTTTCTAGGTGTCAGGCTCTAGACAAAGCATTTTGCAAACACGACCTCATTTCATGCCTGCGACAACTTAATAAGGCAAGTGCTGGTAATATTTCCATTTTACAGAATAATGACGTGCCTTGCTCAAGGACACGCTGCCAGTGGGTGGCAGTCAGGACGCTAAAGAAGATCTGTCCAGGACGGAGGGATTGAACGGCATCAAGGGGTGCCGGGGAGCAAATTTTCCAGGTTCCTCTACTCTGAGCACTATATTTCTTAGTAAGAGATTAATTAGAACCTCAGAAACTGAAATTCCTCCCCTTCCCTAGGCAACCAAGCCATCAGTACACGGATGTGAGGGAAATCAGAAGGGAGCAAATCAGGTCCAAATGGCTTCCGACTTTGTCAGCCAGTAGATTTTCTCCCTTGGAAAGAAATCACACAGCCCCTCACCACAGGGACGAACAGTGCCCCAGTGGGGGACTATCATTCTCTTCCTTGAGAGTGTAAAGCTCCAGTGCTGACTGACATATGTAGAAGGGGCCAGGACCAAGTCAGGGCACAAGGGCCAGAAGCTCCTGTAGCTGTGGCCTCCAGGCCACCTGCCCATTCCCTTTCCCATACTTATGACACTTTTATTTCCCTTTTGTAAATTGCCCCCAGAGTCTTTTCAATAAGTCCTGTGTTACTCATAGTTAGGGCTCTTGGTTATAGTAAAAACCTAATTTGAACCAGGTTAACTGAACAGAGGAATTCACTGGAAAGATCCAGGGTGTCTCACAAACTTCAAAGACAGGGATGCAGCCAGCCTCAGGAATGGAACCACGGCTGGAGCCCTGTAGGGAACCTGCAGCCCTCTCTCTGCAACACCCCATCTGTTTCTCCCTCTGTGTCTGCTCTACTCTTCCCTGTTACAAAAACCAGCCTCCTCTGTTCCTCCAACTAGGTGGTGGGACCTGGCCACCACTGCTCCCAGGATTTCTACACTCTTAGCCATGCACCCAACAAGAAGCCTATCTCCAGCTCTTGCTCCCCGGCCTAAAATCTCAGGGAAATGACTGATTGCCCCAAGTTGGATCAAATGCCCCAGACCAGACAAATGTGGCAGAAAGTCAAGGTCCTGTAGAAATATGGCAACTCCTACCACAATTGTGGGAATGGATGGGAGAAGAAAGTAGTAGGAAAGGGAGGGTGGCCAACAATCTTACGGGCATCCACCACATGGCCTACCTTAACCAATCTTTTGACAGTGGGGAAAAAACATCAGCCTTGGAGAAACAGGGACTAGCTCTATCATTTATCAGTGTGTGATTGTGGGCAAGCTGCTTCACTTTCCCAAGCCTCTGTTCCCTCATCTGCAAAGTAAGGACAGTAACACCTACCTCTTGTTGTCACTGAGAAGATTAAGCAAGAATCTGTGCAGCACCTAGAACAGTGCCTGGTACACCGAAATGCTGAATAGTCCTAACCTTATTCTGAGCATCAAACAGTCATAGGAGGACTGAGGGTGCTTTTCGTATAATGAATTGTTTTCATGAAGTGGAGGTTTTCCTATGCTGTGAAGCCTGCCAGCTTACAGCATTTCACTAGGGCATCACGTGCCTTCAAATATGTGTTTTCAAAAAAACAGACATAAATTATCTTTAGTGTTGGTCACAAGAAAAGTAAGAGGCCAAGACTGTAACAAACTGCGGATATCCAAACTAAATCCTCCCTAAGAAGCAGATAACTTTGTCCTTGGGATGTTTGGATTTGTTGAACGATGAGCAGTAAGTATGGACATTTATCAGTGATAAGTTATAAATAAGAAAAGTCTGAGGAGGCTGAAAAGCTTATCAGACTCAATGGGGAGGAGAGTTCTACTCGTCAAAAAGACAGGTGGAAGTTTTTCTTTTTCTCTCTTTTTATAGAGCAAAGAGAACAATTTTTTATTTTAGGAAATCCTGGACTATCTCAGACACTTCTTTCTAGGTCTGATTTAACACCTTGAACAAGTCGGTTTCATGTCACCCATATCAATATGGCATGTCTGAAAACAAAGACAATAGATATTGACTTTGAACACAGCATGTTGGGATGTTGAGAAAGTGTCTTTTTAAGAGAAAGGGCCAGACTCTTGAAGTTTATCAGTTTGACATATCTTGGCTTAGGATTCCCAGGACTTCTCACTTACAACAGGACCTGTAATAACTCCCGTTCTCTGTAGCTGAATGAAGAAGGCCAGAGAAATTGCTCCATCTACAGTGCTTGCTGGAAATAGTGCATGTGTGTTTAATATTCAGAGTAGAGCAGCATTTTGTTTCTGAATATGTGTAAGCAACAACCCACATATCATTAACATTTTATATGGAAAAACTGTTTCTCAGATAGATAAAAAATGTATTTGCAACCTAAAATTTTAGACCACATCTTATGATGTGAAAGAACTCAAGATTTCTTAAAATTAATATAGTTTAAATTAACAAAGCAAGTATTTCCTCTTTAGCATCATGAAAAACAGAGTGTGCTCGTATGAGAATCAGAAATCCACCTAGCACAGGAAATCCCTTTAAAACAGTCCTATAAATAATCGTTGACCCTCTTGCTTAATACTCTCAAACGATGGGGAGTGACTCACTAACTTATGAGGTGTCCTTGTCATCATTTGCTTTCACTTTCTACATGTTGGTACTTAGTATGACTTGGAAGCAAACAGAACAAGCCAGGCTTTTCTAACAAAATACCCTCTAAAAGAGGTGACAGTGGCCACAGGTATCCGTCTGCACTATCTCCTTTATATCAAGCTGAACTTTCGCTATACTCCTGCTATTTGTTTCACCTAAAGCTGCCTTCTTGCATATTTTAAGTTCAGCCTCAAGGTTTCTTGGTACATGGTGAACTGTAACCTGACTGGATGTGGAAACAGACTGGAATCTGCTTTTGGAACAAGTAGCTGAGTCTCAGCCAATCCCAGCAGCCACACTTGGACCACTCACAGGCGGCCAACCACTCAAACCATGCTCAAATAAGGCAAAAGCCAGCTGTAACCTATTCAGCTGTTTCTGTACCTCACTTCCGTTTTCTGTACCTCACTTCCGTTTCCTGTACCTCACTTCCATTTTCTGTACATTATTTTCCTTTATTTGTCCATATATCCTTTTGAACTCCTGGCAGTGCCTGAGTAACTCTGAACCTATTCGAGTTGGGAGGTGGGGGTCAGCTACTCAATCCACGAATTGTTCTTTGCTCATTTAAACTCTGTTAAATTTAATCTGTCTAAAGTTTTGGGTTTTTTTTAACACTCTCAACAAGATATTTTTTTCTAGGCCCTTTATCATCTTGAACACCTTCCTCTAATCCATGAGGATCTCTCCTGAAATGCCATATCAGGAACTGAACTGGATCCAGCCCCCGGCGTGGAGGAGCTTTCTGGTGGTGGGATGTGGTGTGAGCTTTCTTTAGAAACCACTTCACACCATTAGCTACTACTTTGAAAATAGCAGAAAAAGAACTATTTTCTCTAAGATGTTATCACATCTCAATATTACACATTATTTCCAGTTTTCTTTGAAGTTACACTTATTTAAGTAGTTCTATTATAGGCCAGCACAGACCTTAAATGGATTCCATTGTAAAGGAGTCAATTGCTGGTACTGATCAGGAAATAGTTTGCAAGCAGAAAGGTCATAAGAGGGCTCTCATAGAAGACTAAAGAAACTATCTTCCAAATTGGACATATCCTTTTAGATGGAGGGAGGATAAGAAATGATGTGAACATCAATTTCTTACATTGGAGGAAAAATAATGAGCCATGAAAAGAGGTAAAGTCACATAAAATTAACTTGTTGTGTAATCAGGTGACACGCTGTGCCAAAGACAAAATAAAATAAAAAGGAAGGAAAAGCAACATACCATTTCTGATGCTAACTTCCTGATTCAAAGGCGACAGATAGCTCAACCACATGCTCACCCAGAAGATGTGCTTCAGAGAAAGATGCAGCTAGAGAGACTGGTTTTATAATCAGTCTTCGGACGATGTGGTTGACATAACCTGCAAAAGACTTATAGTGAGAGCATGTTCCTGGGAGCTGGTCTCATATACATGTATACATACAGTGTGTACACACACACACACACACACACACACACAAGTATATATATTTAATTCAGGCTGGGTGCCATGGCTCATGCCTGTAATCCCAGCAATTTGGGAGGCCAAGGCAGAAGGATCATTTGAGGCCAGGAGTTGGAGTCTAGCTTGGACAACATAGTAAAATCCCATTTCTACAAAAAAAACAAAAAAAGCTAGGCACTGTGGTGCATGCCAGTACTCTCATCTACTCAGGAGGCTGAGGTGGGAGGATCACTTGAGCCCAAAAGGTCAAGGTTACAGTGAGCTATGACCATGTGAATGCACTCCAGCCTGGGTGACAAAGTGACACCCTGACTCAAAAAAAAAAAAAGTAAAACATTCTCATTCCTTCATTCTACTTCTTGAATATATTTCAGCTACAACTGGCGAAACTGTAAGTAAAAGTACAAGAACTACTCTTCAAAGAAGGGTAACTGACAAAACACAACTGTGCAGCATGAAAATTAGAATGATTATTGTATTGCTTCTCAATCTTTCAATTAAAATCAAGTGCAGAATGATTGTTGCTACATGGTCAAATAGTATGGCCTTTCCAATGTTGATAACCTAGTATGCTGTGAGAATGTTCCAGAAGAGAACTGGAAGACATCACTCCCATACCCCTCACAAATAAATAGTTTCTTCTACCCAGAGAGTAGCTCCTGGTTAATGTAACGTCACTTGAATCCTCTCAAGTTACTATATGAGGAAATATCATTGCCTCCTCCCCTCATACATACAAAACCACTTTTTATCAGTCCTGGGTATCTCTGAAGTTTGAGAAAAACATTTGTACCCTGAGTGATTTCAACTATTACTAATATAACATGCTATTTGGTGTAGATAATAACATGAAGTTTATGCTCTATGTCCACTCTGAGAAATCCTAGGCCATCCTAGTAGTCAGCGTCATCTCTTTCTCATAATTTTCCCTGCCAAATATCACCATCCTGTCACTTTCCACTAGCTATCAGTCACCTTCACTCTCCTCTAGGACTACTATTTCTGGCTGTATGCCTGTACCACAATTCATTACATAAAATGTCCTGTGTCTTGGCAGACTTTATTTTTTTTTTTTTTTAAAGGAAAAATGGTTGTTTTATTCATTTGTACTTAAACCAGCCAAAGTAGTAGTGAGGTCATAATGATGGAGCAAATACAAGACTTCTTTTCACAAATATTAGCATAACCAACAAAATAGGGGCTATCGTACAACAGAGCCAAAAAGGGCAGAGCAAATCAATGAAGTGTGTTACAGGTTAGCCCTTCACCTCAATAAAATGTTGTTGTTGTTTTGTTGTTTTTAAGACAGAGTCTAGCTCTGTTGCCTAGACTGGAGTGCAGTGGCACCATCTTGGCTCACTGCAACCTCCAAGTCCTGGGTTCAAGTGATTCTCCTGCCTCAGCCTCCCGAGTAACTGGGAATACAGATGGGTGCCACCATGCCCAACTAATTTTTTGCATTTTTAGTAGAGATGGGGTTTTACCATGTTGGCCGGACTGGTCTCAAACTCCAAACCTGAGGTGATCTACCTGCCTTGGCCTTCCAAAGTGGTAGAATTATAGGCATGAGCCACTGCACCTGGCCTCAATAGAGTTTTTTTAAAAAAATAAGTAAACCTCCCAGTCCCCAAAAATAGGAATATACCTTCATTACACCAATTTGTACTTTTATTTCTTACTCTTGAGGTTATATTCTAAACTCTAAAGATATCCACACTAGTATTAGCTCTACTTATCTACAGCTAGAGACAGCTTCTATCACAGTGTCCTTAGCAGCCAAGGTTATTAAAATGTCTTTTTTCCAGGAAGACCCATCAGGAAAAAAGAAACCTCTCTGATTAGTCTCCAACCATACCCCACCCTCTATCAGATTGACTGGATAGGCATAATGGAAACCAGAACACGTGGTATCCAAACGAGAAAAATCCTATGAGGGAGGGAAGGAGGGGAGAGGAAGGATTCAGCCAGTGCCCAGAGTAGAACTGAGTAATGTCAGTTTCACTCCTCTCCACACATCTTCAGGTTGCATGTTCATACATGCGTGGAATAAATCCATGGTTTGTGGAGTACTCAAATACTTAGTGGTCTGCTGTATTACATTATGACTTTCCCCAGCAGTTTCCAAGGCAGCTCCCAAGTAACTGGCAGGAGAATGTGGCTGGAACTGCATGCAGGACTGCAGTGATTCCTCTCCACAGTTATAGAAGGGACTGTTCCAGGCCTGAGTGTTCCAGGACTGGGTGCACCAGGTCTGTGTTCCAGGAGTGGTTGTTCCAGGACTGGATGTTCCAGGTTTGGTTGCTCCAAACTATAAGGTTCCCAGTTATGTTCATCAGGCATCCCTGATGGTAGGAAGAGTAGAAGCTGGGGTAGGTGGGTGCTGAGGCCTTCTGCATCACATCATTGGTATTCTTTGGCCAGTTGTTTTTCTGCCACCTCTTAGATTTCATTCTCTCATTCTGGAACCAGGTCTTCACCTGTTTGTAGCTAAGGTTCAGGATGTTGGAAAGTTCTTGCATCTGCTGGATGCTGAGGTATTTCTGTCTCTGACATCTGTCATTGAGTATACACAGCTGGGTGGAAGAGACACAGTTCTGGTCTTCTGTTTCTTGACGGGGAACTTGTCTTCCTTTGTTGTGGCGCTACTCTCTGCAGCAGTGGGTTGTTTGCCTTTGGGACTGGTGGAAGAATCAGGGCTGTCCTGAATAAGCAGATCCATGGAGGAAGGAAGAGGGGAGACAGTCTCTGTATGAGGCATCTCAGCAGAAGACATTTGCAAGGATGGATGATTTTTTTCAGGCCCAGAAATAACAGGCATAGGTGAAGATTCTTTACAGTCAGATGCTTTGGAGCAAGGCAGGCTTGTGGACAAGCTGGAGCCATACTCATGTTATTATTGGAGAAGAGGAGGAAAAAGTTTAAGAGCTGGACTGGAAAAAAGGCTAAGGTGGCTTTAAGACTTTTTTCTGAAAGATCTTAGAGAAATACAACCTCCAGAAGCAAAAGTATCAGGAAGTTGGGATGAAGTGAGTCACCTCCACAATAACAGGAAGCAACCATTTAGTCCAGCCAGCAAACTTTATTAAAATTAAACAAGGATTTTTCTGGTTACATCTCTGAAGCCACAAATTTTAATCCCAGCTGCACATTAGAATCACTTGGAGAGCTTTTTAAAAATGTCAGTGCCAAGGCCACACCCTCAGAGATTTTAATTTAATTGAGGGGAGCCCAGCATCACCTAAGATATGTCTTAGGTTTTTTTTGTTTTGTTTTTGTTTTTTTTAGAGAGACAGGGTATGGCTGTGTTGCCTAGGCTGGTCTTGAACTCCTGGGCTCAAGCAATCCACCCACCTTGGGCCTCCCAAAATGCTGGGATTACAGGCATGAGCCACCATGCCTGGCCAGCATTGATACGTCTTAAAAGCTTTTCAGGTGATTCTAATCTACAGCCAAGTTAAGATTTAGTGTGCTAATACCCAGAATATCTGAAAGCTGTGATGTATGCCATTAGTAACAGGTTCTCATCACTGTAACTGTTTCCATGAGGCAGAGGAAGAAAGATTCCTAGAGACAGACAGCTTCTAACAGTGAGTCCCAGAACACCCACAGGAATGAATACAATCAAGAATTAAATGTCAATGCTGAGTACAGTGGCTCACACCTGTAATCCCAACACTTTGGGAGGCTAAGGTGGGTGAATCTCCAGAGATCAGGAGTTCAAGGCTAGTCTGGGAAACATGGTGAAACCTGTCTCTACCAAAAACACAAATAAATAGCCAGGCATGTTTGTGCACACCTGTTGTCCCAGATACTCAGGAGGCTGAGGTGGGAGGATTATTTGAGCCTGGGAGGCAGAGGTTGCAGTGAGCTGAGATCATGCCACTGCACTCCAACCTGGGCGATGGAGTGAGACTTCATCTCAAAAATAAAAATAAAAATAAATAAACAAATAATAACAAAAAAAGAAATGTCAGATAAGAGATAATGCATAAGTTCACAAGGAAAAATACACTGAAGAGTTAAGAAAAAACTGACAAGATGCCAGACACAGTGGCTCATGCCTATAATCCCAGCACTTTAGGAGGCCAAGGCAGGCAGATCGCTTGAGGTCAGGAGTTCCAAACCAGCCTAGTCAACATGGTGAAAACCTGTCTCTACTAAAAGTACAAAAATTTGCTGGGCATGGTGGTGCATGACTGTAGTCCCAGCTACTTGGGAGGCTGAGGCAGGAGAATCGCTTGAACCCAGGAGGGGGAGTTTGCAGTGGGCTAAGATTGCACCATTGCACTCCAGCCTGGGTGACAGAGCGAGACTCCATCTCAAAAAAAGAAAAGAAAAGAAAACACTGATGACAAGTAAGGGCTCTGAAGAAGCCAAGTCCAACCAAATATTAAAAATACACTACACAGACTCCATAGTTAAAACAATATTGTCATATAACTGGACACACATAGCAAAGAAACAGAAAGTTCAGAAATAGACTCAACTATGTATGAAGATCAAGCATATAGTAAAGGTAATATATCAAAACACTAGAGCAAAGGTAGTCATTTGCAGCAAATGGTGTTGGTACAACTAAACAGTCACTAGAAAAATATAAAATTAGATTCATTCCTTAAAGTAGAGAAAAGAAAAAAATTTCAAATAGATCAGAGGTCTAAATCCAAAAAGGAAAATATACAAGTACATGAAGAAAACATGAGTGAATTCCCCTTTAACTCTGGAGTAGAAAAAGCCTTTCTAATCATGACTCAAAGTTCAGAGGCAATAAAAGAAAAGACTGATAAATTTGACAACATTTAGAAAGATTAAAAATTCTGGCCTGGCATGATGGCTTACACCTGGAATCCCAGCACTTTGGGAGGCCAAAGCAAGAGGATCGCTTGAACCCAGAAGTTCAAGACCAGCCTGGACAACATAGTGAGATCCCATCTTTACAAAAAACAAAATTAGCCAGGTGTGGTGGTTCAGGCATGTAGTCCCAGCTCCTCAAGAGGCTGAGGTAGGAGGATAGCTTGAGCCCAGAAGTCGAGGCTGCAGTGAGCCAAGATCATACCGCTGCACTCCAGCCTGAGCAACAGAATGAGACCCTGTCTCAAATTTTTGCATGATTAAAAATATCATAAGCAAAGTCAAAAGACAAGAAACTGGGAACAAATATTTGCATCATATATAATAGCTAAAAGGCTAATATCCCTAATTTACTTTTTAAACTTTAAGATTGAGTGAAAATGATCAAAAATCATTTGTTAAATAGGCAGTAGATATCAATAGATAACTCACAAAAAGGACACAGTATGCAAATGGACTTTAAGCAAATGAAAATATGTTTAATTTCACTCATAATATATGAAAATTAAAACTTTACTGAGTTAGCATTTATCATTTATCAGAAAAAAAATAACAAATCAGACCAAAAAAATCAAAAGAGTTTCAATACACTTTGTTGGCAACACTGTGGGCAAATGGGCACACTCATACATTGTTGGAAGGGAGTGCAAAATGGAATAGCCCCTCTGGATGACAATGTGGCAATATCTACAAACCTACATGTACATTTACTCTTCAAATCAGTAAACCCACATCTAGGAATTTACCCTAAAGAAGATACAGCTTCAATAATGTCAAAATACATGACCACACATATTAAATCATTAATTATAACTGCAAAATATTGGAAACTACCTATGTGTCAAAGCAAAGGGGATTGATTGCATGAACTATAGAAAATACACACATAAAGAGTACCATGCAGCTAAAAAGAAGAATGAGGAAAATCTCTATGAACCAATATACTGTGATTTTCAGGAGATATTACCAAGTTAAAAAAAAAAAAAGACAGCTTTTAGGTAAATTTATTAAAAATAAGAAAAAAAATCATATATTTTCTTATCATTCAAAAAAAATAGAACTAATAATAAACAGGTAAACAATATATTCCATTACCTACAAAAGATGAGGAGGGAAGGAAAAATGGGAAAGTGATGCTGCTCTAAATATATCTTTTTGTATAGCTTTGATTTTTGAAACCATGTTTACATCTTATCTGTTCAAAAAGATAAAGCTGAATCAATAAGATTAGAAAGTGAGGGGAAAAAAACTCAAATTGAAAGCAATGTCAAACAAATGAACTTAACTGTATTTCAAATAAATAACATAACCACACTGAAGGGAAAAAAATAAAAAGAAAGAACTAGTGGAAGTAACCTATGAATACAGTATAGCAAAGTATTTATTTGTCCATTTATCCTCAGTCTGGGCAGGGTAGAATATGGGACAAGGGAAAGAAGTACAAACAAATCCTAAACCCATCATAGTAGGCTTCCTTTTTATAATGATATGGCAAAACGGTTCTGAAACTATGGATGTATTATTGAACTGAGCAAAAGAGTAAATGTGTTGACATTGTAGGTATATAGGATTTCATTGTGGAATAAGGGACATACGATTACCAAAGGGGAGACAGCAAGAAAAAACCCTGTTGAGATAGATTGAAATTAGAGCATCGCTGTGAGTTCATGATTTCTAAAATAAGTACACACACACAGGGTATATATGCATCTGTATGTGCATACACAAACATACACGTGTGTGATTATTATACATGCATTCATTTCCTAGTTCTATCTGCTAAAGCGCCAAGAATCAGTGACATCCCAGTAGAAATGAGTACACTTACAGCCCAGACCTTGTTCTCTAGTACTACTCCCCACTAAAGAAACCAAGGATCCTAGAAGAAACTTCTGATTTCATGGCTAGAACAAGGGAAACCTAAGAAGAAAATGCTCAAAAAACAAAAAAACATGTTGAGGCATACCATGAAGACATAGAAGCCAGCTTGAAGGAGTTTCCATTGGTCAAGTCTGGTGTAAACTGAGCACAAAAGTAGTTTAAAATAGTAATGAGTCAGGGGAAAATGGTGGGTAGGAGGCAGGGCTAACTTGCAGCTCCCACTTGGATGAAAAGAGCAGTGTGTGAAGACTCACATTGTAAACTTTTGCTGCAAGAAATACCGCAGGAACATGCCAGGAAAACCAAAAGAATCCACAGACCCTTTGAAGGAAGTGGCTTGCCTCTGTAGGCTCTGTGAGACAGCCAGAAAACTGTGAGTCCCCAAAGTACGGGGGGAGAATTCCCACCCCTCAATACACATCCTCACTGGAGAACCTGGGGGTCCAGATCGCAGAAGAAGGATTAGACCTAACTTGGAGCTGAGACAAATTTAGAGAGCTGAGCAAAATACAGGGGTAGAGGAAGCAGCAGGAAGAGCCCTCTGGGCACTTTCAATCCCCAGGGAAGCCATTCCTGACTTTGTCTTGCAGGATTCCTTGGGGAGGGCTGCCAGTGGAATTGGGGAAAGAACAGAGGGAGAAAGAAACTTCCAGCTGAACTCTGTTACAATTTCAACTGAATGCAAAATTTCCCAGACAGAATCTGGGAGAAAGGGCAAACCAGGAGAGCAGATACCAGTGCAGAAGCCACGGCATGCAGGAAGCCATGAAACCTGAAAGCCCTGCTTGCTTTCTCAGTAGGGAGGCTTGCAACTTGAGGCAAGTTCTCAGCCCCGCTCACCGGCTGCCTGGAAATAAACTCAGTTCTGTTGAGCAGGCACAGTGGGAGTGAGACTGGCCTTTCAAGCTGTGTGGGAGTTGGGTGAGGGCTATCACTGCCAGCTTTCCCCCATTTCCCTAGGGAGCTGTAAGAAGCTGCAGAGGCAACCATAATCCCCCTGGGAAAATAACTCCATCAGCCTGAGAACCACACCCCCATCCTTCTCCATGGCACAGTAAGTCCCACCAAAAGACAGTCTGAGTTCAGACACACCTAACCCTGCTTGCCATTTGATAGTCTTTTTCTATCCACCCTGGTAGCCAAAGACAAAGGACATATCTCTTGGGAGCTCTATGGTCCCACCCACCACCAGAGAAACAGGAAAATTTATCCAAGCAAGCTTAGGGCAAGCTCCTGTTCTCCCTATACTACCACAGCTGGTGCTGTCTTGAAAGCACCACCTCCTGACTGGAGACCAACCAACACAAAATCAGCACACTAAACAAAACTGCAACCAAGGACCTCACAGAGTCCACTTCACTCCCTTGCTACTTCCACCAGAGCAGGTGAGGGTGTCCACATTTGAGAGGCCTGAAGAGAGTTCACATCATAGGACTCTTTGAGATACCCTCCGGTACCAGCCTAGAGCCCCCAAAAGAGACATAATAATCACTGCAGTTAGCCTCTCAAGAAGCCACATCCCTAGCAGAAGGAGGAGAGCACCACGTCAAAGGAGCATCCTGTTGGACAAAAGAATTGATCAGCAACCCTGGAGCCCCAGATCTTCCCTCTGACATAGTCCACCCCAAGGAGAAGGAACCAGAAAAACAATTCTGGTATTATGACAAAACAAGGTTTTTTAACACCCCCAAAAGATCACACTAGGTTACCAGCAATGAATCCAAACCAAGACAAAAATCTCTGGATTGCCAGAAAAAGTATTCAAAAATTCGATTATTAATCTAATCAAGGAGGCATCAGAGAAAGAAGAAATCTAACAAATAAATCCAAAAAGTGATACAGGATATGAATTTAAAAATCTCTAGTGAAATTGAATACCATAAATAAAAATCAGTCACTTCGGGAAATGAAGGACACACTTAGAGAAATCCAAAACTCACTGGAAAGTCTCAGCAATAGAATCAGACAAGTAGAAGGAAGAACTTCAGAGCTTGAAAATAAGGCTTTTGAGTTAACCCAATCTGACAAAGACAAAGAAAAAAAGAATTTTAAAAAAATAAACAAAGCCTCCAAAAAGTTTGAGATTATGTTAAACAACCAAATTAAAGAATAATTGATGTTTCTAAGGAAGAAGAGAAATCTAAAAGTTTGGAAAACACATTTGAAGGAATAATCAAGGAAAACTTCCCTTGTCTTGCTAGTGATCTAGAGATGCAGATGTTATAAGTAAATTTTTGGTGCCACAAAAGAAGTAGCACTAGAATATAAATTTCCTCAGCAAGCAGTTTACTTCAATAGAAGGATGCGGCTCACAGTTGGAACAATGGCAAGAACACACCTGGACAAGGGAGAGGAAAGGGCTCTTATTCCTGATGCAGGTAGCCCCTACCACTATGTTGTTCCCCTATTGGCTAGGGTTAGACCACACACTCTAAGCTAACCCCAACTGACTATTTTAAAGAGAGCAGGGGTACAAGCCAGAGTGGCAAGGTGGGTGGTTTGGCGAGAAGGACAGTTATGGGACAGGTCAGAGCAGGCGACCAGGGATGACTCAGGTCAAAGCAGGTGACCAGAGCAAGTGACCAGAGCAGGTGACTGGAGCAGGTGACTGGAGCAGGTGACTGGGATGAGTCAGGATGGAGCAGGGGACCAGGGGAACAGATGTGAACTACTGATTAGAACTGGTGGAAAAAGTTGTTTACTGAAACTATAAGGAAGTTAAACATTCAAATGAATAATTAAAGAATAAGAGACCTGAACATTCTGACATACTGATTCTATGAAGAGAAATTTGGAGTTCACTATATCTAACACAGATATTAATACTGGAAGCTCAAAGAACACCCAGGAAATTCACCACAAAAAGATCATTGCCTGGGCACATAGTCATCACATTACCTAAAGTCAAAACAAAGGAAAGAATCTTAAGAGCTGTGAGGCAAAAGCATCAGGTAACCTATAAAGGAAAACCTATCAGATTAACAGTAGATTCCTCAGCAGAAACCCTATAAGCTAAAAGGGATCAGAGACTTGTCTTTGGCCTCCTTAAACAAAACAATTTTCAGCCAAGAGTTTTGTATCCAGCAAAACTAAGCTTCATAAATGAAGAAAAAATAGTGCTTTTTGGACAAACAAATGTTGAGAGAATCACCACCACCAAGCCAGGACTACAAGAACTGCTAAAAGGAGCTCTAAATCTTTAAAGAAATCCTCAAAATACACCAAAATAGAACCTCCTTAAAGCATATGTCTCACAGGACCTATAAAAAAATAACGCAATTTTAAAAAAAGATATTCAGGCAACAACTAGCACAACGAATAGAATAGTACCTCACATCTCAATACTAACATTGAATGTAAATGGCCTAAGTGTTCCACTTAAAAGATACAGAATGGTAGAATGGATAAGAACTCACTGACTAAGTATCTGCTGTCTTCAAGAGACCCATTTCTAAACAGAACAACTTGCATAGATCAAGTGTGGTGGCTCATGCCTGTAATCCCAGCACTTCGGGAGGCCAAGGTGAGTGGATCACCTGAGGCCAGGAGTTCAAGACCAGCCTGGCCAACATGGTGAAACCTCGTCTCTACTAAATATACAAAAAAAATTAGCCAGTCATGGTGGTGTGTTCCTGTAGCCCCAGCTACTTGGGAAACTGAGGCAGGAGAATCACCTGAACTTGGGAGGTGGATGCTGCATTGAGCTGAGATTGTGCCACTGCACTCCAGCCTGGAGTGAGACTCCATCTCCAAAAAGGTGGGGAGAATGGAAAAAGATATTCCATGCAAATAGACACCAAAAGTGTGTAGGAGTAGCTATTCTTATATCATACAAAACAGACTTTAAAGCAACAACAGTTTAAAAAGACAAAGAGGCACATTATATAATGATAAAAAGATTAATTTAACAGGAAAATACCACAATCCTAAATATATACGCACGTAGCACTGAAACTTGCAAAAACAATTACTACTAGACCTAAGAAATAAGATAGATGGCAACACAATAATAGTGGGGGACTTCAATATTCTACTAATAACACTAGAAAAGTCATCAAGACAGAAAGTCAACAAAGAAACAAGGGACTTAACTATACCCTGGAACGGATGAACTTAACAGATACTTACAGTAAATTCTACCCAACAACAGCAGAATAAACATTCTATTCATCAGCACACAGAACATTCTCCAAGATAGACCATATGACAGGGGACAAAACAAGTTGCAATAAATTTAAGAAAATCAAAATTATATCAAGTACCCTCTCAGACCACAATGGAATAAAATTGAAAATCAACTCCAAAAGGAACCCTCAAAACCATGCAAATACCTGGAAATTAAACAACCTGCTCCTGAATGATCACTGGGTCAACAATGAAATCTAGATGGAAATTTTAAAATTCTTTGAACTGAATAACAATAGTGACACAACCTATCAAAACTTCTGGAATACAGAAAAGCAATGCTAAGAAAAACGTTCATAGATTAAATGTCTACATAAAACAAAATCTGAAAGAGCACAAATAGACAATCAAAGGTTACACCTCAAGGAACTAGAGAAACAAGAACAAACCAAACTCAAACTCAGCAGGAGAAAAGAAATAACAAAGATCAAAGCAGAACTAAATGAAATTGAATCAATAACAACAAAAATACCAAAGATAAATTTTATGAAACAAAAAGCTGGTTCTTTGAACAGAAACTAGAAAACCTAAAGGATATTGATAAATTCCTGGAAATATACAACCCTCCTAGATTAAACCATGAAGAAATAGAAACTCTGATCAGACCAAGAACAACCAGCAAGATTGAAATGGTAATTTAAAAATTGCCAACAACAACTAAAAAGTCCAAGACTGGACAGATTCATAGCTGAATTCTATCAGACATTCAAAGAAGAATCAGTACCAATCCTGTTGACATTATTCCAAAAGATAGAGAAAGAGGGAATCCTCCCGAAATCATTCTATGAAGCCAGTGTCACCCTAATACCAAAATGAGGCAAGGACACAACAACAAAAAAAAGAAAAGTACAAACCAATATCCTTGATGAACACAGATGCAAAAATCATCAACAAAATTCTAGCTAACTAAATCCAACAGCATATCAAAAAGATAATCCACTACAATCAAGTGGGTTTCATACTAGGGATGCAGGGATGGTTTAACATATGCAAGTGAATAAATGTGATACACTACATAAACAGAATTTTAAACAAAAATCACATGATCATCTAAATAGACATAGAAAATTATTTAACAAACTCTACCATCCCTTTACATTAAAACCCTTAGCAATATTGACATAGAAGGGATATACCTAAATGTAATAAAAGGCATCTATGGCAAACCCCCAGTCAACATAATACTGAATGGGGAAAAATTGAAAGCATTACCCTGGAGAACTGGAGCAAGACAAGGATACCCACTTTCACCACTTCTATTCAGTATAATACTGGAAGTCCTAGTCACTGCAATCAGACAATAGAAAGAAATAAAGGATATTCAAATTAGAAAAGAGGAAGTCAAACGGTCACTGTTCACCAATATGATTGTATGCCTAGAAAACCCTAAAGACTTATCCAAAAAGCTCCTAAAACTGGGCTGGGCACAGTGGCTCACACCTGTAATTCCAGCACTTTGGAAGGCCAAGGCAGGCAGATTACTTGAGGTCAGGAGTTTGAGACTAGCCTGGCCAAAATGGAGAAGCCCTGTCTCTACTAAAAATACAAAATTTAGCCTGGTGTGGTGGCACATACCTCTAATCCAGGCTTATCTGAAGGCTGAGGTAGAAGAATTGCTGATACCCAGGAGATGGATATTGCAGTGAGCCGAGATTTTGCCACTGCATTCCACATTCCAGCTAGGGTGACAGAGCAAGACTCTATAAAAATTAAAAAAAATAAATAATAATAATTTTAAAAAGCTCCTAGAACTGATAAATGAATTCAGTATACAATATTAATGTACACAAATCAATAGCAGTGCTATACACCAACAGCAACCAAGCTGAGAATCAAATCAAGAACTCAACCCCCTTTACTATAGCTGCAAAGAAAAATAAAATACTTAGAAATATACCTAAAAAGGAGGTGAAAGACCTCTACAAGAAAAACTACAAAACGCTGATGAAAGAAATTATAGATGACAAAAACAAATGGAAATACATCCCATGCTTACAGCTGGGTAGAATCAGTACTGTGAAAATGACCATACTGCCAAAATCAGTCTACAAATTCAACACCGTTTCCATCAAAATACCACCATCATTCTTCACAGAACTAAAAAAAATGCTAAAATTCATATGGAACTGGGGAAAAAAAAAGACAAAGAAAGCCTGTGTAGCCAGAGCAGGACTAAGCAAAAAGAACAAATCTGGAAGCAAGCATCACATTACCCAATTTCAAACTATACTATAAGGCTATAGTCACCAAAAGAGCATAGTACTGGTATAACAATAGGCACACAGACCAATAGAACAAAATAGAGAACCCAGAAATAAAGCCAAATACTTATAGACAAAGAAACAAAAACATAAAGTATTCAACCAATGGCTCTGGGATAATTGGCCAGCCACATATAGAAGAATAAAACTGGATCCCCCATCTCTCACCTTACACAAGAAACAACTTAAGATGGATCAAAGACTTAAATTTAAGACCTGAAACCATAAAACTTCTAGAAGATTACATTGGTAAAATCCTTCTAGACGTTGGCTTAGGCAAAGACCTCATGACCAAGAACCCAAAAGCAAACGCAATAAAAACAAGGATAAATAGGTGGTACTTAAACTGAAAAGCTTCTGCACAGCAAAAGAAATAACAGACTAAACAGACCCACAGAGTGGGAAAAAATATTCACAAAGTATGTATTCAACAAAGGACTAGACTAGCCAACAGGACAAAAGCCCATCTGTACTGAAAATACAAAAAAAAAAAAAAAAAGTTAGCCAGGCATGGTGGCACATGCCTGTAATCACAGCTACTCGGGAAGCTGAGGCAGGAGAATCACATGAACTCAGGAGGCAGAGGTTGCAGTGAGCCAAGATTGCACCACTGTACTTCAGCCTGGGAGACAGAGTGAGACTCAAAAAAACAAAGAATAATGTACAGAATCTACAAGGAACTCAAACAAATCAGCAAGAAAAAAAATAATAATAATTCTATCAAAAAGTGGGCTAAGGACATGAGCAGACAATTCTCAATAGAGGACATACAAATGACCAATAAATATATGAAAAAATGCTCAACATCCCTAATTATCAGGGAAATGCAAATCAAAACCACAATGTGATGCCACCTTACTCCTGCAAGAAAGGCCTTAATCAAAAAATCCAAAAATAATAGATGATGGTATGGATGTGGTGAAAGTGGATCGCTTTTACATTGTTGGTGTGAATGTAAACTAGTACAACCACTATGGAAAACAGTGTGGAGATTACTTAAAGAACTAAAAGTAGATCTACAATTTGATCCAGCAGTCCCATGCATGAGTGTCTATCCAGAGGAAAAAAAGTCATTATACAAAAAAGATACTTGCACATGCATGATTATAGTGCACAATATGCATTTGCAAAAACATGGAACCAGCTGGACACTGTGGCTCACACCTGTAATCCTAGCACTTTGGGAGGCCAAGGCAGGTGGATCACCTGAGGTCAGGAGTTCAAGACCAGCCTGACCAACATGGAGAAACCCTGTCTCTACTAAAATGACAAAAAATTAGCTGGGCATGATGGTGCATGCCTGTAATCCCAGCTACTTGCAGGGCTGAGGCAGGAGGATCACTTGAACCGAGGAAGCAGAGGTTGCCATGAGCTGAGATCGCACCATTGCACTCCGGCCTGGGCAGAAAGAGCAAAACTCTGTCTCATTAAAAAAATAAATCAAAATCAAAATAAAAAACCATGGAACCAGCCCAAATGCCCATCAATCAATAAGTAAATAAAGAAAATATGGTATAAATATACAATGGAATACTACTCAGCCATAAAAAGGAATAAAATAATACCATTTGCAGCAACCTGGGTGGAATTGGAGACAATTGTTCTAAGTAAAGTAACTCAGGAATGGGAAACCGAACCTCATATGTTCTGACTCATATGTGGGAGCTAAGCTAGGAGGACACAAAGCCCTAACAATGATACAATGGACTCTGGGGACTTGGGGAAAAGGTTGGGAGGTGAGTGAGGGATAAAGGACTACATATTGGGTACAGAGTACACTGCTTGGGTGATAGGTGCACCAAAATCTCAGAAATCACACTAAAGAACTTATCCATGTAACCAAATACCACCTGTTCCCCCCAAAAAAATTATTAAAATTTAAAAAAAAATTAAGACAGATGGGAAAACAAAAAAAGTAAAAAATAAAACAATAGTGAATTATAAGCCACTGAAAAACAGGAATTCATGAGTACAAGAAAGAGATGGCTCCCACTTACAGTATTAGGATGGTGCAAAAGTAACTGCAGCTTTTTTTTTTTTTAAAGAAAAAGAGATAAAAGGACAAAGAAAGAAACAGCAATTACCCGTACACCAACCTAACAGAATGCTGAGGGGTGACTAGTCAACGAAGAACAAATTGGAAAAAAATCATCATTTGGGGGCTATCACTGTCATATCTGGATAAAGCAAGAAACATTAATGGCTACTTAAAACCAAGGGTGATTTTTTAATGAAAAGTACAATATTTGGCTGGTTTTAAAAGCATCTCCCTACAGAATGCATATTAATTACAAGGAAAAAAGAGAGTGTAATTGTAATGTGTAATTGAAATATAATTGTAAGTGTAAATGTATTACAGTGGAGAAATGTAGGAAAACTTTGACAAAGTAATTAAAATGGTCACCAATGAGGGCCAGACGGACACCACGCACTTGTCAAAGTGAAACACTGAGAAACACAAAATCAATGACGCAGTGTTCTTTCAAGCCAAGAATGCAGAATCAGCATCTAATCATAAGAAAAAACTAGATCAATATAAAATTTAAAAACATTATCTTTAACTTTTTTAAAAGGCTGTGGAAATGTTTCAGGTTAAAAAAGGCTGAGACATAACAACTACATGCAATACTTAACCCTAGACTGAATCCTGCATGGGAGGGGGAAATGCTACAAAAGACATTATGAGATCAATTGACAAAATTAGAATATAGAATAAAGCATTCTATCAATGTGCATGTATAACACCAACAACAGTACTGATGTTATATAAGAGAATATTCTCTTTTTTAGCAGTTTATAAGTAGTTTGCTCTATTCACATTATGCAAAATTTTAGTACCATCCACAATGTTAGTGCAGTAACTGAAACACAAAGGAGAAAGCAAGGCATTGGGGTCGGGATAAAGGTTCAATATGTGGGCTGACAAAGCCCAAGAGTTCTCTCCTTTAGTATGCATGTCCCATAGGCAAATAATATCAGTTTATTGTCTGAAGGAGAGTAGCCTATGCAAGATTTGTTTATTTTTCAGGTGTCTCTTCCAAAATATGATAAAACAGAAATTCAATAATGAATATCTGCAATCCAAACCAATTTAGCTATAATTAAGATACCTTTCTTATCTATTATCACAAACATCCCTGTTGCCTCCATCTGTCTTAAAAGAGTTTTTCAAAAGTAAAGATAATTAACGATACCTTATTAATTTCCTCAAAAGCAAAAAAAGCAATGTACCACTCAGCATATAAAAGTTACATATTAAAGGTGCATATATGTAGCTGTCTCAGTTGGCCCAGTCATGAAATTTACATTTGGCCATCCTTACTTTTAACATGTATAGAATTCTTCATATAAATGTAGATGAGTATACATGTTTTTAAAAATTACTTCCATACAGTACATGCTTCCTTCATGAAATCCTAACCTCAGTTCTCAATATTGTAAACTTGGATAAACCTACAGTTTGTTAGACAGCTAACATAAAAGCATCACAAATTTTACTAAAACTTTAGGACAACTCATTGTACATTTGCCCCCTAAAATGAAAAATACTTTAGAATTAAAGCAGTATATTGCCATAACTTACCTTAAAGGTAAGCAGATTCTTTTATATTTATAGACTAAGACTGGAGACATGACTGGTAATCTCCAACATGAGTGTTTTTAAAGATAATCTAGTACTAAGCTTTGAGATAGCATAAGACAAACCCTATACAATTCATTTTTCTTTTCTCAAAATAATGGAAGAGCCTTTTGAAACCTAATATATCATCAGTATTATTGCATTATATAGCTAATGCAATCCTGATAGCTTAGTCAAAAAGACAAAATGCAATAAAAAAATTGAAGTATTATATGAATGAGAGAAGACATTGAGGATAATTTAAGGCCTTGAAGTAAATTAATCTGTTTAAAGCTGAAGAATAAACCATAAATTATCCACCTGCAATGCAACCAGTATGCTTTTTTAGCTTCTGTTCGGTGGGAAAAAAAAAAAAACAGAAGAGAATATTCTTATCCTTAAGAAATACTCAAAGCATTTAAAGGTAAAGGACTATGATATATGTAGCTTACTCTCAAATTGTTTAAAAAATATTATGAAGAAAGAAAGAGAAAAAGAGAGAGCAAAAGATTAAGCAAATGGAGTGAAATGTTAATAGGCAAATTTGGGTAAAAAATACATGACTATTCCTTGCACTGCTTTTATTTTAGCAACATCTAGTAAGTTTATTTCCAAATACATTTTTTAAGCCTTTTAATACTAATAATCCAGGCCAGATTAAACACAAGATTCAATCTATGAAATACTAACCAATAATTCTTTTGTGCTGTCAAGTTGAAAATGTACAGTTTGTTGGGCTACTTGTATTTTTCTTAGGTCATTTTCCACCTATTTGACAGGTAGTGGATTTATTTGCCACCAATAGATGTAGAAAAATCTAAAGTACTTTTGAAAGACCAGGTTGGAGCTCAGAAGAAATGATTAAGACCCCAAGTCTTAATCATTTAATCACAACAAATGGTTACAAAAAAAATTTAAATTCACCTTACAGATGTGAAGTGTGGAAGTAAGTGTTCTTTCTCAATCATGCTGACATTGAAGAATAACTACTTATAAAGATCCTTTGAGCCCTGGGCCCTACTGGCTGTCTGGAAGCACAGGGATGAATGGAGGAACACCACTACCTTCATATTTCATCATCTAGGTGCTCCTCCTCCCTGCTTTCATCCTAATGTTCCATTTCTAGGCTAGTGTCCCTAGGCATATGGTACCAGCTCACATGCCACAGTATCTCATCATGACTTTGCATGTGCTTAGTTCCTACAGCCTACCTGCTCCCACCTGGTAGATTCCTACTCCTCCTTCAAGAACTGGCTTTGAAAGCCTTCCTTCTCTCCACACCATCTCTTCGCCCTCAGCACCCTGAGTATATCATTGTAAAAGCTACAGTCTAGTAAAAGTAGCTGATTTTTTTTCCTGAATTTCCCTCAAAGCTCCTTAAAGGGCAGAAACCCTTGGGGGCTTTTCCCCATCTGGCACTCTGGTTCAGATACTGCACTTTTCCCATGGCCTCTGCAACCCACAGACCAGGAGATCCCCGCCAGGCTGAAAAGTGCTACAAGTTACCGGCATGGATCAGAACAGCAGCTCCGGCTGGCACCATGGGTTGTCAGCACAGATGTGGTCAGACGTGTTGACTAACACCGAGAGCGCCTGAGGGACGGAGCTACCCACTCCCCAGAGAGGGGGAGCTGAAAGCAGGGAGACAAGTGATACAGCTAGGTGGGTCCCGCCCCCACAAAGACCAGCAAACTGAAGCCCTCTTGCTTGAAAGTTTTGCAGCCACCAGGATGATCGAACTTGGGGGAGGAAGGACATCCACCATTCCTGAGGTGGGTCTAAACTTACCTGTGTAAGCAAAAGCCAGAGAAAGCTTACACAGCAGCTGGGCTGAGTCTGTGGCAGCCCAGGAGCACCTCTGCAGGCAGACAAAGGACAGATTGCCTCCTCAAGCAGCTCCCTGACCCCTGTATAACCAAAAAGATGCCTTACACAGGAGAGTTCTGGCTGACACCTGGCCGGTACCCTTCTGGGATAAAACTACCAGAGGAAAGATCAGGCAGCAATCCTTGCTGTTCTGCAACCCCTGTGGGTGATTCCCAGGCAAGTAAGGTCTGGAGTAGACTTCTAGAAGTCCTAAAGCAGAGGCACCTGACTGTTAGAAGGAAAACTAAAAAACAATAAGAAATAGCTTCAACATCAACAGAAAGGATGTCCACTCAGAGAACCCATCCGAAATCACCAACTTCAAAGATCAAATGTGGGTAAATCCACAAAGATGGGAAGAAACCAGCACAAGAAGGATGAAATCTTCAAAGACCAGAATGCCTCTCCTCTTCCAAGGGATCACAACTCCTTATCAGCAAGGGAACAAAACAGGTTGGGGAATGAGTTTGACAAATTAACAGAAGCAGGCTTCAGAAGGTGGGTAATAACAAAACTTCTCTGAACTAAAGGAATATGTTCTAACCCAATGCAAAGAAACTAAAAACCTTGAAAAAAGGTTAGACAAAATGCTAACTAGAATAAGGAGCTTAGAGAAGAACATAAGCAACTTGATGGAGCTGAAAAACAAAGCACAAGAACTTCACGAAGCATACACAAGTTTCAATAGCTGAATCAAACAGAAGAAAGGATATCAGAGATTGAAGATGAACTCAATGAAATAAAATGAGAAGGCAAGATTAGAGAAAAATCAGTGAAAAGAAATGAACAAAGCCTCCAAGAAATATGGGATTATGTGAAAAGACCTAATCTATGCTTGATCAGTGTACCTGAATGTGATGGGAAGAATGAATCAAGCTGAAAAACACTCTTCAGGATATCATCCAGGAGAACCTCCCCAACCTAGCAAGGCATGCCAACATTCAAATACAGGAAATACAGAGAACACCACAAAAATATCCCTCAAGAAGAGCAACCCCAAGGCACATAATCGTCAGATTCATCAGGGTTGAAATGAGGGAAAAATGCTAAGGGCAGCCAGAGAGAAAGGTCAGGTCACCCACAAAGGGAAGTCCATCAGAATCAGAGTGGATCTCTCAGCAGAAACCCTGCAAGCCAGAAGAGTGGGGGCCATATTCAACATCCTTAAAGAAAAGAGCTTTAAACCCAGAATTTTGTATCCAGCCAAACTAAGCTTCATATGTGAAGGAGAAATAAAATCCTTTATGGATAAGCAATTGCTGAGAGATTTCATCACCACCAGACCTGCCTTACAAGAACACCTGAAGGAAGCACTAAACATGGAAATGAACAACCAGTACCAGCCACTCCAAAAACATACCAATAAAGACCAACGACACAATGAAGAAACTGCATCAACTAATGGGCAAAACAACTGGTCAGTAACGAAATAGCAGGATCAAATTCAAACATAACAATATTAACCTTAAATGTAAACAGCCTAAATGCCCCAGTCAAAAGACACAGACTGACAAACTGGAAAAAAGTCAAGGCCCATTGGTGCTGTATTCAGGAGACCCATTTCACGTGGAAAGACACACATAGACACAAAATAAAGGGACAGAAGAAGATTTACCAAGCAAATGGAGAGCAACAAAAAAGGAAAGGTTGTAATCCTAGTCTCTGATAAAACAGACTTTAAACCAACAAAGAACAAGAGAGACAAAGAAGGGCATTACATAATAGTAAAAGGATCAATGCAATAAGAAGAGCTAACTATCCTAAATATGTACGCACCCAATATAGGAGCACCCAGATACATAAAGCAAGTTCTTAACGACCTACAAAGTGACTTAGACTCCCACACAATAACAGTGGGGGACTTTAACACTCCACTGTCAATATTAGACAGATCAACAAGACAAAAAATCAAAAAGGATATCCAGGACTTGAACGCAGCTCTGGACCAAGTGGACCTAATTGACATCTACAGAACTCTCCACCCCAAATCCACAGAATATACATTCTTCTCAGCACCACATCACACTTACTCTAAAACTGACCAAATAATTGGAAGTAAATCACTCCTCAGCAAAGGCAAAAGAACAGAAATCATAACAGTCTCTCAGACCACAGTGCAATCAAATTAGAACTCAGGATTAAGAAACTTACTCAAAACTGCACAACTACATAGAAACTGAACAACTTGCTCCTGAATGATGACTGGATAAACAATGAAATGAAGGCAGAAATAAAGATGTTCTTTGAAACCAATAAGAATGAAGAATATATATACCAGAATCTCTGAGACACATTTAAAGCAGTATCTAGAGGGAAATGTATAGCAATAAATGCCCACATGAGAAGCAAGGAAAGATCTAAAATCAACACCCTATCATCCAAATTGAAAGAGCTAGAAGAACAAGATAAAAAAAATTCAAAAGCTAGCAGAAGACAAGAAATAACTAAGATCAGAGCAGAGCTGAAGGAGATACCAACACAAACAAGCCTTCAAAAAAATCAATAAACCCAGAAGCTTGCTTTTTGAAAAGATCAACAAAATAGACCTCTAACCAGACTAATAGAAAAGAAAATTGAATACATGCAATAAAAAATGATAAAGAGGATATGACCGCTGATTCCACAGAAATACAAACGACCATCAGAGATTACTGTGAACAACTCTATGCACATAAACCAGTAAATCTAGAAGAAATGGATAAAGTCCTGGACACTTGCACCCTTCCAAGTCTAAATCAAGAAGAAGTTGAATCCCTGAATAGACCAATAACAAGATCTGAAGTTAAGGCAGCAATTAATAGACTACCAACCAAAACAAGTCCAGCTCCAGATGGATTTACAGCCGAATTCTACCCGATGTACAAAGAGGAGCTGGTACCATTGCTTCTGAAACTATTCCAAACAATACAAAAAGAGGGAATCATCCCTAACTCATTTTATAAGACCAACATCATCCTGATACCAAAACCTGGCAGAGACACAACCAAAAAAGAAAACTTCAAGCCAATATCCATGATGAACATAGATGCAAAAATCTTCAATAAATTACTGGTAAACTGATTGCAACAGCACATCAAAAACTTATCCATGATGATCAAGTAGGCTTCATCCTGGGGATGCAAGGCTGGTTCAACATACACAAATTTATAAATGTAATCCATCACATAAATAGAACCAAAGACAAAAATCACATGATCATCTCAATAGATGCAGACAGGGCCTTCGACAAAATTCAACAGTGCTTCATGCTAAAAAGTCTCAATGAACAAGTTATCGACGGAATGTATCTCAAAATAATAAAAGCTATTTATGACAAACACACAGCCAATATCATACTGAAAGACTGGAAGCATTCCCTTTGAAATCTGGCACTAGTCAAGGATGCCCTCTCTCACCACTCCTATTCAATATAGTATTGGAAGTTCTAGCCACAGCAATCAGGCAAGAAAAAGAAATAAAGGGTATTCAACTAGGAAAAGAAAATGTCAAATTGTCTCTATTTGCAGATGACATGATTGTCTATTTAGAAGACCCCATAGTCTCAGCCCAAAATCTGCTTAAGCTAATAAGCAATGTCAGCAAAGTCTCAGGATACAAAATCAATGTGCAGAAATCACAAGCATTCCTATACACCAATAACAGACTAAAAGAAAGCCAAATCAAGAATGTACTGCCATTCACAATTGCTACAAAGAGAATAAAATACCTAAGAATACAACTAACAAAGGATGCAAAGGACCTCTTCAAGGAAAGCTACAAACCACTGCTCAAGGAAATAAGAGAGGACACAAACAGATGGAAAAGCATTCCCTGCTCATGGTTAGGAAGAATTAATATCATGAAAATGGCCATACTGCCCAAAGTAATTTATAGATTCAACACTATCCCCATCAAGCTACCACTGACCTTCTTCACAGAACTGGAAAAAAACACTTTAAACTTCATATGGAACCAAAAGAGAGCCCGCATAGCCAAGACAATCTTAAGCAAAAAGAACAAAGCTGGAGGCATCGTGATACCTGACTTCAAACTATTCTACAAGTCTACATTAATCAAAACAGCATGGTACTGTTACCAAAACAGAGATATAGACCAAGAGAAGAGAACAGAGGCCTCAGAAGTAATTCCACACATCTACAACCATCTGATCTTTGACAAACCTGACAAAAGTAAGCAATGGGGAAAGGAGTCCTTGTTTAATAAATGGTGTTGGGAAAACTGGCTAGCCAGGTACAGAAGCAGAAACTGGACCCCTTCCCTACACCTTACACTAAAATTAATTCCAGATGGATTAAATATTTAAATATAAGACCTAACACCATAAAAACCCTAGAAGAAAACCTAGGCAAAACCATCCAGGACATAGGCATAGGCAAGAACTTCATGACTAAAACATCAAAAGCAATGCCAACAAAAGCCAAAATAGACAATGGGATCTAATTAAACTTAAGACTTTCTGCACAGCAAAAGAAATAAGCATTAGAGTGAACCAGCAACCAACAAAATGGGAGAAAATTTTTGCAATCTATCCATCTGACAAAGGGCTAATATTCAGAATCTACAAAGAACTAAGCAGATTTACAAGAAAAAAAACAAACCCATTCAAAAGTGGGCAAAAGATATGAACAGACACTTTTCAAAAGAAGACATTTATGCGCCAACAAACATATGAAAAAATGCTCATCATCACTGGTCATTAGTGAAATGCAAATCAAAACCACATTGAGATACCACGTCACACCAGTTAGAATGGCGATTATTAAAAAATCTGGAGACAACAGATGCTGGAGAAGATGTGGAGAAGTAGGAATGAATTTACACTGTTGGTGGGAGTGTAAATTAGTTCAACCATTGTGGAAGACAGTGTGGCGATTCCTCAATGATCTAGAAATAGAAATTCCATTTGACCCAGCAATCCCATTATTGGGTATATACCCAAAAGATTACAAATCATTCTATTACAAAGACACACAGACACATAGGCTCACTGCAGCACTGTTTACAATAGCAAAGACCTGGAATCAACCCAAATGTACATTGATGATAGACTGGACAAGGAAAATGTGGCACATATACACCATGGAATACTATGTAGCCATAAAAAATGATGAGTTCGTGTCCTTTGTAGGGACATGGATGAATCTGGAAACCATCATTCTCAGCAAACTGACACAAGAACAGAAAATCAAACACTGCGTGTTCTCACTCATAGGCAGGTGTTGAACAATGAGAACACATGGACACAGGGAGGGGAGCATCACACACTGGGGTCTGTCAGGGGGTAGGGGGCTAGGGGAGGGACAGCAGTGGGTGGGAAGTTTGGGGAGGGATAACATTGGGAGAAATGCCTGATGTAGATGACAGGGGGATGGGGACGCAAACCACTATGGCATGTGTGTACCTATGCAACAATCCTGCAAGATCTACACATGTACCCCAGAACTTAAAATACAATAAGTAAAAAAATAAATAAAAGGACAGAAACCATGCCTCAGTCATCTTTGCACTCCCCACTTCCTACTAAGTGTCTACTTTGTTTAACCAAATGGAACTGCAAGTGTTTTGCTATAGCCACCAAAAGTCCTTTTGTTGAAAGAATATAAATAAAAGTGAAATATGAAATAGAGTGAGATACAGAGGTAAGCAGTAGCTCTATCTCTCAGAGAAAGAAGTGATCCTTCCTGCTAGTATCTTTTGCTGGATCTTAGGTGTCACCATAGAAAATAAGGAAAGAAGCTTTAACCCATAATGAACTATTCAGTGTAAGTTGAGGAAAATAATCTCTGGTGCTGTCTTTTAGGGTAGTGGGGATTTCCATATGAGAAAAAGTGGTTAATTTCTGGGCATTTAATGATAGCACTAGCCTGGAAAAGCAGTATCCTGGTTAATGCTGACCTAAGGTGACAGCTTATGGTAAAATGAAAGCAAATTGTAAGCACAAATCTTACTCTGCATACGTTATTTACTACCTAGACATGTATTCTTCACTAATTAAAGGTACAGTGTCAGTGAACTACTGGAGTTATTTTTAGCCAGAGACAGAAGAGACTTGTTATCCTTGAAAATTAAGGGGGAGGATGTTCCTTACTCTATGTTGCACTAGAGAGTTCATGTCTCATTCCTTCTTATAAGTTCTGGTATTCTTTCTATTCCCATGCAACATTAACAGATTTTCTGGAATGTGATTATAACAGCACTATCTTAGTCCATTTGTATCTCTATAAAGGAACACCTGAGGCTGGGTAATTTATGAAGAAAAGAGGTTTATTTGGCTCATAGTTCTGCAGGCTGTACAAGAAGCATGTCACCAACATTTGTTTCTGGTGAGGGCCTCAGGCTGCTTTCCCTTATACTGGAAGGTGAATAGGGGCTGCATGTACAGAAAGCCCATGGCAAGAATGAAACCAAGAGAGAGAGACCAAATACAAGACATTTTTTTAAGAAGCAACTCTCAGAGAGACTCTCACAGGAACTAATAGAGTGCAAACTCACTCATTACCTCAAGGATAGTACCAAGCTATTCATGAGAGATTGCCCCCAAGACCCAAATACTTCCTGCTAGGTCGCACCTCCAAAATTGAAGATCAAATTTCAACATGAGGTTTAGAGAGTCAGATATCCAAGCTATAGAAACATCATCCCATTATACATTTGGTAAATGTGTCCTTAACTAAAGCACCCTCAGCCTTTGCTGTAGTTTACTAAGTGGTATATTATACTTTGTGTGGGATTTTCTCACCGCCCCCTAATGTGGAGCATAAAATCTATTGCTGGGGCAAGTTCTTCTGAGTGCTTTTCAATTTGGTGGCTTACTGGGTATGCTTATTGCACCTCCTCTGCAGACTCAGAGGTACTTGGAGTCTGGCTACCGCTCATGCCAATGACAAAGAATGCTTTAGCTCTTAAGCCAGAGCTCAGACCATGAAAGTAAAGCCTATGTATTAGCAGAAGAGAAAAGCAAAAAGAAAAAACAAAGAATAGAGAGGAAACGCAGGGAAATGAAGGGAAACAGGGAAGAGGAATAAGTGAAACAAAGCCCAGGAGTGGTAAGGCACAGTGGGTGCCATCAGGAACTGCCATCTGATCTAGTTCTCCTAGCATGTAGAAAAGGATCCTTTGTGGATTGAGTTCACTATTCTTCCAGCAACAACTGTCAGATGACAGAATATTCTAAAGCCTAACATCACTTACACTTTAAGACCAGCAATGTATGGAGGAGGTGGATAGTAATAGAGTATGAAGAACATGAGGCTGGGCACTGTGGCTTACACCTGTAATCCCAGACTTTAGGAGGCTGAGTAAAGAGGATGGCTTGAACTCAGGAGTTCTAGACCAGCTGGGCAATATAGCAAGATCCCATTGCTACAAAAAAAAAAGTACAAAAAAGAAAGAAAAACATGAAATTTGAAGGCAGAATTCCTGGTTCAGGTCATGGGCTATGAGACACTGGGTAAGCCACTTCTTTACCTTTTTGCCAGATCTGACCCACAGACCTGACCCAGGGACAGATGAACAAAAGCATTCAGACAGATATCCAGTGAAATAGTGGGCTTAAGTGTCCAGGCCACTCACAGAGTTAGCAGGCACATCCCTTACCAGCTGGTGCTGCAGACACTTTTTCTGTATAGAGTTAATGACAGAGGATTTGAGTCAACACATTTGTGGAATGATTAAAGGTCAGGTTCTGAGGCCTAAACCAAACACCATTTGTGGGAAATAACTGTTGACCCCTGCCCCCTGAGCAGAGAGCAATCATGCACGCATGGATATTCAAAGGTCAGTCTTAGGACCACACAAGTAAACAAGCTCTTTAGAAAAGCACCTCCACATTCCTTTGTATCTACTACTGCCTAATTACTGCTGCCTTTGGCTCATTCTTTCCTAAGTCTTTTTCAAAAACCTTCCAGCCTTCCAAGGAGGTTTGCATCTATTTTACAATTTGTCCCACTACCCTGACTGAACCCCTACGCCTTGTCATCTCAGTGTCCTTATCTGTTAAATGGGAATAGTAACACCTGCCACATAGAATTGTTGTCAGCATCAAATGACTGCACATGAAAGGGTAAGTTTCTATTTCAGCTTGGATGGAGAGATGGTTAACATGCCTGAACTTCACGGATTCTAAGAATTAAAGGACAAATATACCCAACAAGCAAAATTCAAGATGCAATTGCTTTATTAGATTATATGCAAGTACTCATGTATCTACACATATTTCTCTATATCAACTAATAAAATGGGGGCCTTAAAAGAAATACAAGTATTTTTTTCAAATATTTGAAGGATTCCCAGTAAGAAGGATTAGCTATTTCCAAACTAGTTCAAAGATAGAACATTAGTCAGACTAGCAGGTAACAGCTACAGGGAAGAGGATTTGGGATTAGTATAATAAAGACTTTCCAATATTTCAAACTGTTTGAAAATGAGATGACTCCCCATAAGGAAATAATCTCTCTGATAGTGAAGATGCCAACTGTCATGATGTGTTTAGACTTTGGGTGAGGCACAAGTTGCATGCTGGCAGGGGGGTGTGTCCGTTTTGTTCACTGCTATCAACCTGTGCCTAGAACAGTGCCTAGCATGTGGAGGCACTCAGATATGATAAATAAATTAGCAAGTTGAGCATGGTGGTGCGTGCCTATAGCCCTAGCTACTTAAGAGGCTGAGACAGGGATAAGGTTTGAGTCTAGCCTTGGTAACACAGGGAGACCTGAGAAAGGAAAGAAGGAAGGAAGGAAGGAAGGAGAAAGGAAGGAAGGAAAGAGAGAAAGAGAGAAAGAAAAGATAGAAAAAGAGGAAAAGAGAGAGAGAAAGAGAGAGAGAAAGGAAGGAAGGAAGGAAAAAGGGAGGGAGGGAGGGTAGGATGGAAGGAAGGAAGGAAGGAAGGAAGGAAGGAAGGAAGGAAGGAAGGAAAGAAATGAGCATATCCTGTGATGACGTGGAATCTAAGACTATAATTTTGGAAAGAAATGAGCATATCCTGTGATCACTTGGAATCTAAGACTATAATTTTGTGATAGATGTTCAACAATTCTTTGTTCTGCTGAGTCTATGTCAACTTAGCAGCTCAGCTGAGCATCTCAGAGGACAAATTATTTAAAGATTTTTGATCCAAGATGGCCAAACAGGAACCACTCTGGAGTACAGTTCCCAGTGAGAACACAGGGGGTGAGTGATCACTGCATTTCCAAATGAGTTATTTACTGTCCACAGACTAGGAGATTCCTGGGTGGAAAAGCACCACAAGTTTCCAGTATGGCTGTTTCAGCCAGCACAGCGGGTCTCTACAGAAAAACTCACACAAATCTGGGCAGCTGTTTCAACTGGTGCCTGGAATGGCTGGGAAACAGAGTCACCCATTCAACTGAAAAAAAAAGGGGGCTGAAACAGGGAGCCAGGAGATCTGGCTCAGTGGGTCCCACCCCCACAGGACCAACTATCTGAAATGCTCTAGATTGAGAGTTTCGCAGCAAGCACAGCTGGACCCAGGATGGTCCGGCTCTGTGGGGGGAAGGGCATCTGCCATTACTGAGGCAGTTGACCATTACAGATGCAATCCGCCATTGCCAAGCTAATCTGTCATTACCGAGGCAGTCCACCGTTACAGAGACAGTTCGCCGTTACTAAGGCAGACTGCCATTACCAAGGCAGTCCACACTATACCTCTATAAACAAAACCACAAGGAAGTTCACACAGCAGCTTGCAGAGCCCACAGCAGCTCAGCAATGCCTCTGCTGGCAAACTGTGACTAAGCTACCTCCTTGCTGGGCAGGGAAGCTCTCAAAAAAGGCAGCAACACATCAGGAACTTATAAATAAAGCCCCACCTACCCAGGACAGAGCACCTGGGGGAAAAAAAGGCAGTTATGAGATCTGCTGCAGCAGACTTAAATGTACCCACCCAGCAGCTCTGAATGGAACAACAAAGATCATAGCTCAGCACTTGAGTTCCTATAAGGGACAGACTGTCTCCTCAAGCAGCTCCCCAACCCCCTTATATCCAAAGAGGCATCTCCTAGAGTGCAGCCTGACATCTGGTGGGTACCCTTCTGGGATGAAGATAACAGAAGAAACTGGCAGCAATCCTTACTGTTATGCAGCCACTGCAGGTGATTCCTAGGCAAGCAAGGTCTGGAGTGGACCTTCAGCAGTCCTACAGCAGAGGGGTCTGACTGCTACAAGGAAAACTTAAAAACAGAAAGAGATAACTTCATCATCAACAAAAAAGATGTCCACTCATAGACCCCATCTGAAAGTCACCAACTACAAAGACAACAGGTACATAAATCCACAAAGATGGGAAGAAACCAGTGCAAAAAGTATGAAAACACCCAAAACCAGAATGCCTCTCGTCCTCCAAAGGATCACACACAACTCCTCATCAGCAAGAGAACAAGGCTGCATAGAGAATGAGTCTGATGAACTGAAGGAAAAGCCTTCAGAAAGTGGGTAATAACAAACTTCTCTGAGCTAAAAGAACATGTTCTAACCCAATGCAAAGAAACTAAGAACCTTGAAAAAAGGTTTGACGAAATGCTAATGAGAATAAACAGGTTAGAGAATAATATAAATGAATTGATGGAGCTGAAAAACACAACACGAGAACTTCAGGAAGTATATACAAGTTTCAATAGCCAAATCGACCAAGCAGAAGAAAGGATATCAGAGATTGAAGATGAACTCAATGAAATAAAATGAGAAGGCAAGATTAGAGAAAAGAGTAAAAAGAAATGAACAAAGCCTCCAAGAAATATGGGATTATGTGAAAAGACCTAATCTACGTTTGATAGGTGTACCTGAATGTGACGAAGAGAATGAATCCAAGCTGGAAAATACTCTTCAGGATATTATCCAGGAAAACTTCCCCAACCTAGCAAGGCAGGCCAATATTCAAGTCCAGGAAATACAGAAAACTCCACAAAGATATTCCTCAAGAAGAGCAACCCCAAGACACATAATCATCAGATTCACCAGGGTTGAAATGATGGAGAAAATGCTAAGGGCAGCCAGAGAGAAGGGTCGGGTTACCCACAAAGGGAAGCCCATCAGACTCACAGCAGATCTCTCAGCAGAAACCCTACAAGCCAGAAGAGAGTGGGGGCCAATATTCAACATCCTTAAAGAAAACAACTTTCAACCTAGAATTTCATATCCAGCCAAACTAAGCTTCATAAGTGAAGGAGAAATAAAATCCTTTACGAACAAGCAATTGCTCAGAGATTTTATCACCACCAGGCCTGCCTTACAAGAGCTCCTGAAAGAAGCACTAAACAGAAAGAAGCAACCAGTACCAGCCACTCCAAAAACACACCAAATGGTGAAGAGCATTCATGTCTCCCTAAAATGTATAAAAGCAAGCTGTACCTCAACCACCTTGGGCACATGTTGTCAGGGCTTCCTGAGGCTGTGTCATGGGTGCATCCTTAATCTTGGCAAAATAAACTTTCTAAATTGACTGAGACCCATCTCAGATACTTTCGGTTAACAGGTTCTACCCTTTGATGCCTGTTCTGGTGTACTTGACTGTGTACTGAGACCAGCTGCTTCACTGACCATTAATACAACAACAGGCAACGGTTCGGTTTTGTGGTAGGGTACTTGGCCTAGTGCCCATTTTGTAGATGTGTCATTGCTGAGAAGCAAAAACGGTAAAGGGATTTAAAAAATGTATACACTATTACCATTGTCACTGCAATGCCAAATGATTTAACTTCTGTTATTGTCACTCAGCCTGCTTACTTGAGCAAGGTTTGGCAAGCCGGTAATTTAGGGGACTTGTGAGTGAAATACCACGTGAAAAAGTCCATTGTTTCAAATTTCCTTAGTGAGAAAAAGGCTAATTGACTTACAGGCTGTTTCTGAGATGAAGAATCCATTAACAAAACCAAGACAAAGGATCCAGTGTTTCTCAATTTAACCTGTTCAAATATCTGATATCTCTTTGAGAAAGGATTACCCAGCATCAATAATCCTATGAAGTCAATGGCGGTTAAACAGTGGCTTGCTTAAACAGTAAACGGCAGACGCTATAGGGCAAAGCCTATTTATGGTGTACGTGGTGTTTGCATCAGCTGATCAGCTATGCTGTATCATGTGGTTTCTGAAATATCTGTGGCAAGGACAAAAGTTCCTACTTGGTGCTCACTTTTGACTTTTATTTTAGTTTACTTTGCAGTTGCAAAGATCTTTTCTGTAGTCTCAGCTGATATAATCCAGTGGTTCCCAGATTTCAGTGTACATAAAAAAAAAATCTTTTGGATGCCTGTTAAGCATGCAGATTCCTAGGCCCATGCCCAGCTATTCTACTTCAGCTTGCCGGACAACAGGCATGTTTAATAAACTTCTTAGGTGATTCTAATGCTGGCGGTCCTTTGAAAAACACTGGGTTGGGTAGAATTCAGCTGTGACCCCATCTGGACCTGGGCTTTTTTTGGTTGGTAGGTTATTAATTGCTGCCTCAAGTTCAGCCCTTGTTGTTGGTCTAGTCAGGATTTTGGCTTTTTCCTGTTTTAGGCTTGGGAGGGTGCAAGTATCCAGGAATTTATCCATTTCTTCCAGGTTTACTGGTTTATGTGCATAGAGTTGTTTGTAGTAATCTCTGATGGTAGTTTGTATTTCTGTGAAATCAGTGGTGATATCCCTTTTATCATTTTATATTGCACCTATTTTACTCTTCTCTCTTTTCTTTTTTATTAATCTGGCTATTGGTCTGTCTATTTTGTTGATCTTTAAAAAAAAAAAAAAACAGCTCCTGGATTTATTGATTTTTTGGAGGGTTTTTTGTGTCTCTATCTCCTTCAGTTCTGCTCTGATCTTAGTTATTTCTTGTCTTCTGCTGGCTTTTGAGTATTTTTTATCTTGCTCCTCTAGCTCTTTCAATTTTGATCATACGGTGTCAATTTTAGATCTTTCCTGTTTCTCATGTAGGCATTTGTGGCTAAAAATTTTCCTCTAGACACTGCTTTAAATGTCTCCTATAGATTCTGGTATGTTGTGTCTTCATTCTTGTTGGTTTCGAAGAACATCTTTATTTCTGCCTTCATTTCATTGTTTATCCAGCCAACATTCAAGAGCCAGTTGTTCAGTTTCCATGAATTTGTGTGGTTCTGAGTTAGTTTCTGAATCCTGAGTTCTAATTTGATTGCACTGTGGTCTGAGAGACTGTTACGATTTCTGTTCTCTTGCGTTTGCTGAGGAGTGATTTACTTCCAATTATGTGGTCAATTTTAGAGTAGGTGTGCTGTGGTGCTGAGAAGAACGTATATTCTGTGGATTTGGGGTGGAGAGTTCTGTAGATGTGAATTAGGTCCACTTGGTCCAGGTCTGCATTCAAATCCTGGATATCCTTGTTAATTTTCTGTCTCATTGATCTGTCTAATATTGACAGTGGAGTGTTAAAGTCTCCCACTATTACTGTGTGGGAGTTTAAGTCACTTTGTAAGTCATTAAGAACTTGCTTCATGTATCTGGGTGCTCCTGTATTGGGTGCATATATATTTAGGATCGTTAGCTCTTCTTGTTGCATTGATCTTTTTACCATTATGTAATGCCCTTCGTTGCCTCTTTTGATCTTTGTTGGTTTAAAGTCTGTTTTATCAGAAACTAGGATTGCAGTTCCTGCTTTTTTTGTTGCTCTCCATTTGCTTGGTAAATCTTCCTCCATCCCTTTATTTTGAACCTATGTGCGTCCTTGCACGTGAGATGGGTTTCCAGGATATGGCACACTGATGGGTTTTGACTCTTTATCCAATTTGCCAGTCTATGTCTTTTGATTGGGGCACTTAGGCCATTTACATTTAAGGTTAATATTGTTATGTATGGATTTGATTCTGCCATTTTGATGCTACCTGGTTGTTTTGCCCATTAGTTGCCTTCTACTCAATACACTACTTAGTCTGGCTCAGTGAATCTACATTTCTACACAAACAATAGGGTAAAAGAAGCAATCAGATGTGCATTTGTCTCAGGTGAGCCTCAGATGGATGACTTTGAGTTCTATCTGTCCTTTGTCTACAGGGAATTTCCTTGTGGACAAGGAATTGTGGCAAATTTTGAGGGAGGTATGTAGCTTCTTATCTTTGTAGCTATCTTATTTAGGAATAAAATGGGAGGCAGGTCTGCCTGACATAGTTCCCACTCTGAGTTTTCCCTTGGCTTAGGGATTTATTTTCCTTTCATATAAGCACAGAGGGGAATGCCATGGAAAGGAGCAATAACAAGCACTGAACATCAGGAATGCTGGGAGGGGAGTAGATATGGCTCCAAGTCTGTTCAATGGCCTCCACCTGGCTTCCACAAAGGCCAAAAATTTCACACTGACTTAGGATGCTAAACACAAGAGAACCAACAGCCTGGGCAATTTAAGTTTATGGTTTTTATATGTTGGCCCATAATGAAAAGTCTCTCACAGGCTGAAACAATGATCTCTATCAATTGAATCACAATGTTTAAGAAAGCCATGATTAATTTGCTAAAATCTGCTCCTTCAGCTGCCCCTCTTCATCATCCCTCCCAGAGGAAGAAAAAGCATTACAAAAAAATATTTGACCAACACTGCCCCACCTCAATAGAGTCATGGCACACCAGACACAAAGCAGTAATTGCCTGTCATTTGTTTCCAGTTCTTCCTCACCAGCCCACACTGTCATACATCTGGCATCAAATAGTATACCTTTTTTTTTTCCTAGTAGAATCAGAGTCATTCAATTGAAAGTTGAAAGTTAGGAAAATGGAAAGTTTAAATTTTCTACAAATAAACAGGGATAACTTTGACAGGTTAATGACTGAAAAAGAAAACAGTGCTTTATCTGTGACATTCTCTGTCATGGTTTCCACAGATCACTTTCCTACCTCCTACTTTAAATAAAAGTCAAATAAAGAGTCTTCCTATATGCGTGAGTTTCTATACACCCAAGAATATACAGGAAGTTAGCATATGACAAAGATGATATTTTCAAATCAGTGGGAAATTGATCAAACAGGGAAAAGTAAATCCCTTAAGGGATAAGTAAATGGTGTTTGGGAAAGAGATTAGCCATTTGACAGAGAAAATTTGCATTCATAACTCAAGTTCAGACTTTATAACAAAACAATTAGGCTTTTCAAAATATATCATGAAAACTAGAAATCACAAAAACTAATACATTTGATTATATTTAATATGACATATATATAAAATATATAATAGGTAAAAATGGTCAATCTCAAATATACAAAAAGTTAATATTGGAAGAATGAACAGTCAAAAACAACATGAAAAGAAAGTCAAACACACACACGCGCGCACACACACACACACACACACACACACACTTCCACAAATGACCAGTAAACAGATAAAAGTGCAATCAACATTAAACAGTAAGGACATGGTTTTTGCCCGTTAGAATTAGCAATACAGTGTTATCAAGTATGAAAATATTATCGTGCATTGTGAATGGAAGAGCAACCAAAAGAGACTTTCTGGAAAGCAGTTTATGCTTTTATACAGCTATTCCACTTACAGATTTTTACCCTAAGGAGAAATTATCCATGTGCTGAAAGACATGCACCTGAGTGTTCACCTGTTATTTATAATGTTAAAGACATATATATCAAATGTCAATAAATGCAAGACTGGGTAAAATAAACCATGATACATACATTCTCTTGTATGTGCAGCTATTAAAAACTATATAGACCTTATTTGAAGAAATGCAGATTATAGAACATTATATATAATATGATCCTATTTATGTAAAAGTGTATTCATATCTATGCATATATGCTCATATGTAGAGTCGACCAGAAGATTGTTTACAAAACTGTTAACACTGGTTATTTCTGGGTTCTGGCATTGCAGGTGATTTTTGCTTGTCTGCACTTCTTTGTATCATTCCAGTTTTGATGGGGTTTATTTTTTCAATGAGTATGTGTCATTTTGACCAAAACAAAGAACTTTTTTCTAAAATGATGCTCATTTCATCAAACAAGGATATCAAAAAACAAATAAAAAGATGCTTCTCTGCTTTAAGAACGAATCATAGGTATAATCATAAAGTAGTTGAAGCTTTTCTCCAGTTTCCTTCTTATTACATGCTCAGCTGGCCACTCTGGAATTGTCACTCTCAACTGATGAACTGCAGGGTCTCCTTATAATTTACCCAGTCTCTGGTATGTCTTTATCAGCAGCCTGAAAATGGAGTAATACAGTAAATTGGTACCAGGAGTGGTGTGCTGCTGAAAAGTTACCCAAAAATGTGGAAGCAACTTTTGAACTGGGTAATAAACAGGGGTTGGAACAGTTTGGAGGGCTCAGAAGAAGACAGGAAAATGTGGGAAAGTTTGGACCTTTCTAGAGATTTGTTGAAGGGCTTTGCCCAAAATGCTGATAGCAATATGGACAGTAAAGCCCATACTGAGGAGGTCTCAGATGGAAATGAGAAACTTGTTGGTAACTGGAGTGAGGGTGAACTTCGTAATATTTTCAACAAAGAGACTGGTGGCATTTGGCCCCTGTCCTAGAGACTTGTGGAACTTTGAACTTGAGAGAGATGATTTAGGGTATCTGGCAGAAGAAATTTCTAAGCAGCAAAGCATTCAAAAGTTGACTTAAGTGCTGTTAAGGGCATTCAGTTTTATAAGGGAAGCAGAGCATAAAAGTTCAAAGTATTTTCAGCCTGACAATGCAATACAAAAGAAAATCCCATTTTCTGAGGAGAAATTCAAGCTGGCTGCAGAAATTTGCATAAGTAATGAGAAGCCAAATGTTAATCACCAAGACAATGGGGAAAATGTCTCCAGGGCATGTCAGAGACCTTTGTGGCAGCCCCTGCCATCACAGACCCAGAGGCCTAGAAGGAAAAAAATGGTTCCATGGGCCCAGGGTCCCCATGCTGTGTACAGCCTAGGGACTTGGTGTCCTGCATCCCAGCCACTCCAGCCATGGCTGAAAGGGGCAAATGTAGAGCTCGGGACATAGCTTCAGTGGGTGCAAGCCCCAAGCCTTTGCAGCTTCCACATACTGTTGAGCCTACAAATGCAAAGAAATCAAGAATTGGGGTTTAGGAACTTCTGTCTAGATTTCAGAGGATGTGTGGAAACACCTGGATGTCCAGGCAGAATTTTGCTACAGTGGTGGGGCTCTCATGGAGAACTTCTGCTAGGGCAGTATGGGAGGGAAATGTGGGGTTAGAGTCCCTAAACGGAGTTCCTACTGGGGCACCATTTAGTGAAGCTGTGAGAAGAGGGCCACTATCCTCCAGACTCCAGAATCCACTGACAGTTTGTATTATGTGCCTGGAAAAGCTGCAGACAATGCCAGCCTATGAAAGCTGCCAGGAGGGAGGTTGTACCCTGAAAAGCCACAGGGCAGAGCTGCCCAAGACCATGGGCATCCACCTCTTGCATCGGTGTTACCAAGATGTGAGACCTTGAGTCAAAGAAGATCATTTTGGAGTTTTAAGATTCAGCCAGGTGCAGTGGCTCATGCCTGCAATCCCAGCATTTTGGTAGGCTGTGGCAGGTGGACCAGTCAAGTTTAGGAGTTTTAGACCAGGCTTTCCAATGTAGTGAAGCCCCATTTCTACTAAAAATACAAAAATTAGCTGGGCATGATGGTGCATGCCTATAATTCCAGCTATTTGGGAGGCTGAGGCACAAGAATCACTTGAACCCAGGAGGCAGAGGTTGCAATGAGCCAAGGTCATGCCACTGCACTGTACTCCAGCCTGGGTGACACAGCAAGACTCTGCCTTAAAAAATAATAATAATAACATTTGACTGCCCCTCTGGGTTTCAGACTTGCATGGGGCCTGTAGCCCCTTTGTTTGGGCCAATTTCTCCCATTTGGAATGGTGGTATTTACATTATATGTAGGAAGTAACTAACTTGCTTTTGATTTTATAGACTCAAAGGTGGAAGGGACTTGCCTTGTCTCAGATAAGACGTTGGACTATGAACTTTTGAGTTAATGCTGAAATGAGTTAAGACTTTGGGGGACTGTTGGAAAGGCATGATTGCTTTTGAAATGTAAGAACATGAGATTTGCGTGGGGAGAGGGGTGGAATGATATGGTTTGGATGTGTTCCCACCCAAATCTTATCTTGAATTGTAGTTCCCACAATTCCCATGTATTGTGGGAGAGACCAGGTAGAAGGTAATTGAATCACAAGGATAGGTCTTTCCCATGCTGTTCTCATGATAGTGAATAAGTTTCATGAAATCTGATGGTTTTATAAGGGGGAGTTTCCCTGCACAAGCTCTCTCTTTGCTTGCTGCCATCTATGTAAGACATGACTTGCTCCTCCTTGCCTTCCACCATGATTGTGAGGTCTCCCCAGCCATGTGGAACTGTGAGTCCATGAAAACTCTTTCCTGTGTAAATTACCCAGTCTCAGGTATGTCTTTATTAGCATTGTGAAAAAGGACTATTGGCAACAAATGAACCAGGAAGCTTAGGCCACTCCTGGCCTTTTCAATACTTTCCCCAATTTGCTAAACTTAAGTGATTTCTGTGTTACTATATTAGTACTGATTAGACTGTAGGACACGCAACGGTCATGACTTCTTTCATTAATGGCAATTGCTTCACAGATTTACATACCTGTGAGTACCACAATGTTAACCACAACTATTCAATGCTGAGTCTCTTATCCCTAGATATCTGTTTATAGCCTACTTCCAATTTGTGTGTTTACATCCTCACAAATTGGAAGTAATGGAGCTTTTTTCTGTCCTACTCAAAATGTTATCTGTGGACCAATGCCAGTCCACAAACAGTTCACAAATCTGCAGGGGATAAACAGATATTTAAGAGCAAGCATTGGGGAACTGTAATGTGGGCAGCAAGTGAGGTGGGTGGCAACTGAGGCAGCCAGGTACTTCGGAGTGGACCCCAAGGCTCTGCAGGACCCAGTCTCACCCAGTTGTCCAGGCACTGCCCACACCCATCTCCTGTGCCAACCAGAGAAGTGAGTTCCAATCATCCCCCGAAGTGGCCACTTCTCAGGGTAGGAGCTAGGAAGCAAAGTGCAAGAGACCCTGGACCCCAACGCAGCCTCTTCCTGCTGCCCAAGCCACCATGACTCACTTCAACAAGGGCTCTTCCCACAGGCTCTCAGCCGAGGTCAAGAACAAGATTGCTTCCAAGTATGATGATCAGGCAGAAGAAGATCTTCACAATTGGATAGAAGCAGTGACAGGCATGAGCACTGGCACCAACTTCCAGCTGGGCTTAAAGGATGGCATCATCCTCTGTGAACTCAGAAACAAGATACAGCCAGGCTCAGTAAAGAGGGTCAATGAGTCCTCATTGAACTAGCCTCAGCTGGAGAATATGGACAACTTTAGTAAAGCTATTCAGGCTTGTGGTATGAAGCCACATGACATATTCAAAGCAAATGATCTTTTTGAGAATGGAAACACGACCCAGGTTCAGACTACTCTAGTGGCTCCAGCAAATCTGACTAAATAAAAGGATTCCATACAACCATTCACATTAGAGTTAAATATGCAGAAAAACAAACAAGACGTTTTGATGAAGGAAAATTAAAAGCTGGCCAAAGTGTAATTGGTCTGCAGATGGGAGCCAACACATGTGCCAGCCAGACAGGTATGACAGCTTACGGGAGTAGGAGGCATCTTTATGATCCCAAAATGCAAACTGACAAACCTTCTGACCAGACCACAATTATCCTGCAGATGGGCACTAACAAAGGAGCCAGGCAGGGATGTTAGCGCCAGGTACAAGAAGAGATATCTATGATCAGAAGCTAGCATTACAGCCAGTGGATGACTCAACAATTTCTCTATAGATAGGTATTGACAAAGTTGCTTCCCAGAAAACAATGAGTGTGTATGGACTTGGGCAGCAAGTATATGATCCCAATACTCTACTGCTACAACAGAACCTGTCATTCACAATGGAAGTCAAAAAACAGGAACAAATGATTCGGAAATCAGTGACAGTGATTATCAGGCAGACTACCCCAATGAGTGTAATAGCAAATACCAGGATGACTACCCCAGAGATTACCAACATAGCAACCAAGGCACTGATTATTAGATCCACACAGGAGCTCAGTATTTAGCCCATTGTTTTTATTTAGTGAGAATCAAGCTAGCCTTGAGTAAGTTTTATCTTGTCTTCCTAAAATACTATTAAGCTTATTGTACTTTTAAGAAAAATTGCCTTACATACATTCTTTTTCTGCCTCTTCCCTCAATAGTTGCCTTTCAGTGCTATAACAGTTAAATCCTACAGCATAATCAATAACTCACAAATGAAGTAAAAAGGAATACTGTGATAGGGAAGTACTCTTCTACAGCCAGTTCTTTTATGCAAAAATCTATGCATTTTTACAATCGTATATTAAACTGGTATTTTCAAACAATAGGAAATTTTTTTTCTACAGTTTAGTGTATCTGGTTTCTACATGGAAGACTAAACTCACGCTTATTGCTAAATGTGCCCTTTGCCAACTAAATCTAAGATGCAGCATCTTAGAAATTTACATATCAATGTTTCTACAGTACTGTTTGCTAATTTGTAAATAAAGTCATGATCAGTATGCATTTGTGATTATATGTGTACTCATTCTCTTACCTATTGGGCAAGATCTTTTCAGAGTGGTGTTTCTAAAGGAGCATGTACAAAAATGGCCTGTAGACACTTAGGGCTGGGTGGTGCATTTGCTCTTCCTGTTTGTGCCAATGTATCAATGTAGAGTTGCTTTGTTTTCTTCAACTGTATTCATTGCTGCATTTCTCAGCATAACTTATCCCACTGTATCTTTTTATAAATAAGTATTTTTTTGAACAAAATATTTAGAAACTTTTATAGCCGTTTGAAAGAGCAATTTTATCCTGTTGAATCAAAAATAAGTAAATAAAAAAGTTGAGGCATTTCTATACTTTTTTAAAATTTCACTTTTCTAGTAATTGTTTTTCATAAAGTTAGTCCATTACAGAATTTTAATTTCTAATTTTAATAAAATAGTCCTTATTTAAAAAAAAACTTTTCTCTCAGTTTAAGAGCTGGCTTATTATAACTTGTGTACAGAAGCATAAATATGGTAGTATATTAAATTTCCTATCTCTACCATCACAAACTAGTAGCAATTTCACAGCTTAAAACAACACAAATTTGGCCGGGCTAGGTGGCTCATGCCTATAAACCCAGCACTTTGAGAGCTTGAGGCGGGCAGATTACGAGGTCAGGAGTTCACGACCAGCCTGGCCAACATGGTGAAACCCCGTCTCTACTAAAAATACAAAAATTAGCTGGGCGTGGTGGCAGGTGCCTGTAATCCCAGCTACTTGGGAGACTGAGGCAGGAAAATCGCTTGAAACCGGAAGACGGAGGTTGCAATGAGCCAAGATCTTGCCATTGCACTCCAGCTTGAGTGAAAGAGTGAAACTCTGTCTCAAAAAAACAAAACAAAACACAACTTTATTATCTCACAGTTCTGTAGGTCAGACATCCGGATGGGCTTGGCTGGTTTCTCTGCTTAATCTCACAAAACCAAAATCATGCGGTCAAAGAGCTGTGCTCTCATCAGGGGGCTGTGAGAAGAACCTACCTCAGAAAGTATTCAGATGGTTAGCAAAATCCAGCTCCTTGCACTTGGAAGACAGATCCCCACATCCTTGCTTGCTGTCAGCTAACAGTCACACTCAACTTAAGGTCTCTTGCACACAAACCTGACATCTCAGAGGCGGCGCGGGGCAGTGAATTCTTGCCTCCAGCTGTAGATTATTCTCTACTTTTAAGGGCTCGTGTGATTAGATTGGTCCGGCAGGGAAATCCAGGATAATCCTCCCTATTTTAAGGTCCACACCTGAATTTCATCTGCCAAGTACCTTTACCATGGAAAGTAATGTATACACACGTTTCAGGAATTAGGGCATGAATGAATATCAGTTGAGGTCCAGAAGTCTTCATGTATTTGCTTCTTCATATGGGGAACCTGAAAGCTAAAGCCAAAAGAAGGAAGGCTACAATGACAGAATGACAGACAGTAGTGATGGGAAGAGCAAATCAAACTCCTACAGGCAGCTGTCTGACTGGGCCCTGGGAAGGTCAGCGCCGCCAGTCTCATTGGTCCTCGAAGTGGCATTGACTGCTTATTAGAGCTTCCTGCTGACCGCACAACCAATGAGAACGCCTGGTGAAGACAGGCAGGTTGGGATGGCATGCATGGGAAGCCTATCTCCCACTAACCATGGAAGGGAGGCAAGACACAGGACAAGGATGTCCACCACACAAGACGGAAAGAAATGAAAAACAAAAGCTGGTTACTTGTGAAGAAACAAAAAGCTGCCTTTGATCTTAATCCTTGGGAGGCAATGTCATGAATAACAAAGATCCTTAAATTTCTTCTGAATAGAAGAGGAAGCTGAAAGAGGGCGTGGAAAAGGAAAACAAACACTGCCAACACCTCAGTCGGGAGAGCACTCCAACAGTGGTCCAATCCTGGCGTTCAAGGACGCATGGTTATTACCACTTCTCTTCTGCATCATCACAAATCTCCCTCCATTTCCCAGTGTTCCATTCAGGCTGTCACTCTGAAGACCAACTTTTAAATCAACGTTATCTTATCCCTTCACTTTCACTCTTCATTTTAAATCAAGCTTTAATCAAAAATGTATTTGCCAACCTTTACTTTTTTGTTTTTTTAGACATAGCCTTGCTCTGTCACCCAGGCTGGAGTGCAATGGCATGATCTCGGCTCACTGCAACCTCCACCTGAGGGTTCAGGAGATTCTCCTGCCTCAGCCTCCTGAGTAGCTGGGACTACAGGCAGCTGCCACCAGGCCCAGCTAAATTTTGTATTTTTAGTAGATCCAGAGTTTCACCATGTTGGCCAGGCTGGTCTTGAACTCCTGACTTGGGTGATCCACCTGCCTCGGCCTCCCAAAGTGTTGGAATGACAGGAGTGCTCCACCATGTCCAGCCTGCTTTTCCTCATTTTATATTACAGATCTCTAAAACTTTTTTACCACTACACGTTATAGAAACCTAAAAATTGATTTTACCACAGGACTTTCCTCAGCCCTTTACATTCTCAGAGGACAAAAGAGCATGACTAACTACAGACCTCTACCCTTGACACACCATTCAACATTTACATCCATCATTTTGCAACTTCTTTAAATAGAATTCTTTGCAGAATGGAAACAACTCACCAAAAACAGCTTCACTGCCCTGCTTGAGTCGTGAGAGTTGGTTTCTTTCTTTTGATTTGTGCCTGCTTATTTTCCCCCTTCACATGCATCTGCTACCAAATGCCAGAATCAAGCCAGTTTAGTCTAGGCTTTGCAACTGCAAGGTTAATAGTCAAAACTGGTTATATTCTTGGCACAAATCATAGTAGTCTAGGATCTACTCAACTATACCTTAAAGAATTCAAATGTTAAAATAGGCTTTTTTCATATGAAGCGGGTAGGGCCACAAGGAAGCAAGTATCAGCCCTGCATAAAGACTACTCAAGGTTGTACGTATTTTAGGAAATAAGATGTGAGGGTGTATAAGTAGCTATGAGTTGGTTGTTTAAAGTCTCCATTCCCCACAATCATTCTCCATAATCATTCTTGCCAAGACTAGTTACACCATTTCAATTCCACTGGTTATTTTTTAGTCCTTATCATACTTGACTTCTGAGCTGCATTAGACACCATTGATCACTCTGTCTTTGAAATATTCTTTCCTTGCCTTCCCTAATACTTTGTTATAATTTTCCCCCTTCAGCCACTTAAAAACACAGTTTTGGCCAGGCACAGTGGCTCACACCTGTAATCACAGCACTCTGAGAGGCCGAGGTGGGTGATCACCTGACGTCAGGAGTTAAAGACCAGACTGGCCAACATGATGAAACCCCGTCTCTAATTAAAAATATGTATATACAAAATTAGCCAGGAGTGATGGTGGGCACCTGTAATCTCAGCTACTCAAGGAGGCTGAGGCAGGAGAATTGCTAGAACCCGGGAGGCAGAGGTTGCAATGAGCGGAGATTGCACCATTGCACTCCAGCCCGGGT